>JARFNW010209516.1:12419-25742 GCA_031763155.1 Dirona albolineata
GGCTCCCCCCCCCCCCCCCCCCTCTCTCTCTCTTCTCTCTCTCTCCCTGTTTTTTATGACCTATAACTTATTGTGGCAATTACGATGCTGATGAAATGACAATGTTTTTATCATGATGTTAAGATGACTGACCATATATTTGTTTTATTTTTGACACTTCAAACTTTCCTTACCGAAGCTATTGGATAGAGAATGACAATTGTGCTTTCTTCAACTCTGTAAATTCATATTGTGTGAAGAGAATTTCACATTTGTTGCCAACAGCATAAGAGGTAATTTTAACTTTAACTTTCTAATTGTAAATGTATAAGATTTCAATATTCTCTTTTTTCTCTCTGATGTGTGTGTGGGTGTCTGTGTGTATGTATTTTATCTGTGTATGTCAGTGAATGTCCTGGATTACATGTATATGGTTGTTTAGTTAGATCTTAAAATTAAAACCTTTGCCCCTATTGTTTTCCATTTGATATAATTTGACTAGCAAACTCAGGAAAGGATTGTAGATACTAGTGTTACCGTAATAATGTGATTATTTTTAGAAAATTTGTATTCAATTCCTTATTTTCAATATTTGTCACCATGTCACCACCATGTCACTGGCCAATCTGAGGTCTGAATTTTTTTTTTGCTTTTGAAGAATAACAAATGTTGTATAAATTTCCAATTTTCTTTTTATTCTTCGTCTGCATGCTTGTTAGACTTAATGAATATATACAGTGTGATCCATTTGTAATGTCATTAAGTCCCAACAACGAGACAAAGTAGCTGAGGACGGTGGTTTGAGCCTTTCTTAATGAATAACAGCTTACAATGCTCTCTAAAAAAAAAACCCAAAGAAGTCCTCTAAATGCTGGCATCTTGCATGTGTGTGTTTGTGTGTATGTATGTTGTAGGCTATCCTTATAACGTAGAAGATGCTTCCAAGTTTAGAAGAGAGAGAATGGATAATATGATATAGGTAAGGGGTGTAACAAATAAACAACGGTTGCCAAGAATGCCAGACAAATAAGAAGAGGAGGCTGCATCACTGTTTCCCTCACATTTTGGGTACCATGAGAACTCGGTTGCAAAGGCATTAAGGTAATGGTTCCTGCAATCTCGTTAGTATAAAAACAAGTTGCACTGTATGTCTCTTTCCATGTATGGAAGTTTCTTACTACCTGAAGCAGCTCACATATTCCGGCTTGGTGGAGTGAGTATCTTTGATTATTTTTTTTTTTTGCAAGGCAGTGACCAAACTTTTGTAACTGATGTGGGTTCTTCACCCCAATCCGAGAAGACGAATGTTTTGACTCCACTACCCAAAGGTTAAAGGTTACACTTTTTGTATTGTCGCTGTGGCGTCAGTGGCCAACAGGTTAGGCTCCCGGCCTTGAGATTGTGAGATCCTGGCAACGCCACAGATGTTGAGTCCTTGGGGAAAACTTTACAATTCACACGTGTTATCCTCATTTGACTTGGTATGGGTATGGCGGAACCGTCCTTTTATTTCACCATTTCATTATTACTGTCAGAGAAATAATGTCGACCTTGGACAAGGTGAAAGAAATACATATTTCTATTTCTACTGAGCTTGAAATTTAGAATACTGTTCATGTTTTAAACAAATGTAATTTGCTTTTTTAGACTTGCACTTACAGATCAGTGCTCAAGTCTTGAAATCATAGGAATCTCTGATGGCAATTTACATTGTATCAGTATTATTAGCAATAGGTTGTCTCCAGCATCCAACCAAGGGCATCTCAACAAATCAGTCATATAATTATTGGATAGAATTTCATCGCCTGTTGCAGGCGGGCAGGGCAAGTGGGCGAATTGCAGAAGAGGACGCCTGTATGCCATTCTAATTCTACTAACACTGTAGTATTTTTATGCATGTAGCATACCATGCGTGACTGATCAGTGTTTCAACTGTAACAGCGACATGGCGTTTTGACCTTGTGGAAATCACCCATGATTATGTCCCTTCTCAGCATCCTTATCCTTGTGGGCACCGTAATTCTTGAAAAATTGCTCACAAGAAGGAAATTTTGAAATCATGAATATTTTGAACCTATATTCAAGACCTAACGTGTCGTCAGAGATTTCCATGAATGCTAGACTTTATTTTTCTTTGTCATATCTGTGAAATGACTTGGAATGAAAGAACTGTTGGGTGACTTCAATTTATTTCTTCCATCTAATTAATTTTTATTGATGCGTTAGAAAAGCATTCTAGATTATTTCTATCACCTGCTTTATTAAATTAAGCGGTGGCAAGATATTATCAAGATTGGCTACAGCATGGAATGATTTTCACACCAATCTGATGTGGATGATTTCAATTGGTTTTTGCCACCTATGACTATCAAGTAATGAATTTCCAAATGTGTATGTCATTGACTTACAAATCAAATTGGTTATGAAACATACATTGATATGGTTATTTAGGGTCAGGGCTAGGGTCATGAATAGGATTAGGAGCTAATAGTTACTGATGAAGTTAGCTTACAAAAAAAAAATGTCCACAGACTGGCGAAGAACAATAAAAACAAAACATGAAAACAAATGTCACCAAAAAAAAATAATGAAATGCATCTAAGTGTAAGTTAGATCTTCTTAACACCAGTCACACTGATTGTACATCTATCAAAATAAGTTATAAAGTGAGCCAAGAGGAAGGTAAAGATAGTATTATCGCTCTCTCTCAAGTGACGGTGATGTATGACTAGAGAGAACCTCAAACAACTTTTTACTTTTATTATTGGTTACAAAATGCCATGAGCAAACGACTCAACATTTTTCTAGATGAGCAGCCAACGCCATCAAGCTTGCGGGCTGGAAATTCTGCTACATCAGGTGGGTCATCCTGGCCTGGAAGTCATTAAGGGATAGCACCAACTCATTGTGTTAACAGACTCACTCCAAGCCTGTTATTCTCTCTCTAACTCTAGGTCTCTTACTCTCACACTGTAGAAGTAAAAATAACAAAATCTTGATACTTTTCCTAGTAATAAGTAAATTCACAAATAAGCCCGTCAGCTCCAGTAAAGTGTCTTGAACCTCTTCACAAATGTAGAAAAATAGGAAGTGATAACAATATCAATTTATAAAATATTCCATATGTGAGTATGTGTGTGTTTGATATGTAGAATGTAGATAGATTCTCTAACGTAAGGGGCCTTTTATAACGAAAAAGAAGAAAATGAAGAAGATAAATTTAATCATTTGATGTCAGTGTCAGGCCAGAATTTTAAACAGATCTCTTCATAACACGACCAACATGGACCCAGTAACGTCTGACTGGGATACTAGATCGAGACTAGTCATCCTGAAGCAAAACAAAAAAGACGCCAATGACAAAATGATGAACAAAATTATTTTAAGTTTCTTGTTTTTAGTTTGTCCTAATGATGAATGCTGTGTAAGCTGTAAGGTCATATGAATGAAAGTTGGAATTATTTTGAAAAAACCAGCAGAAGAATGTACGGAGGGCAGGCAGAAATGATGTCCCTCTTGTCCACTCCATGTGATGTTGCTTTGTGTTTTGAGTGTTGAGTAAATATTTATAATAAATGTTTTGTGTGTTAATTATTAATAGATGGAAGAATTGCCTTCCAAGGATTCAGTGCAGTTCTTGTGTCAAGAGAATAACATTAACCATTTTATTGTATGTGTTGAACCTTTCCCATATATAATTATTAAAAAAGTGCAATATATGTGATGTGAATGATTTTGTGTTTGAAAAAATAATCTCATTACCAGCATGTATCATCAGTATGTGTGGGAAGATTGGCAACTGTTCTTTAATTGTATAAGTATAAGGGTTGTCCCAAAATTAATTGGATAATAACCACAGAAAGAATAATTTTATTATTATTATTATTATCCCGACAAAACTTGCACATCAGCTGCAGGTACTTTCACTTTCAAGTTATTTCTCAACACAGTGAAGATTGATGCATTTGTCTCTGCACTGATGCAAAAAATATAGGCTACCCTATAGCCTGTATAGAAAATCCTGTCAAGCGATTGCAGCCAGTCGCTCCTTACATCTTCCACAAGGACGTCATCAGTGAACTTCTTTCCTGCCAGATTGGCTGGAACAAATGGTAGTCAGGTTGAGCCAAGTCAGGACTGTGGGGTGGATGTGGTAAAGCCTCACACTTGTGCTTGGATATAAAGTGTTTCTTTAATTTGGCAATGTGGGTGTTGTATGGAGGGGTTGTATTGTTGTATTGATTCAAGATGACAACCCTGGCTTCTTTCAATGCTCTACTTGTCTGGTTATCAAGGGGTTTGCATTTGCAGCACCTGGTGGCATTCATGGTCTGTCCCAAGAGCAGGAAACTCTGAAGGAAAGCACCCGAGAGAAGTGGTGTATAGTCTTACAAAGACTGGACCCAAAAGTACAGACTTCAATCTGTGTAACACCAGCGATTTTGTGGAAGATGTCTTAGGGGAGGGTATAGTAATAGTATTTATTATTCTGTCCTGCTCTGATGGGGCAAATATGACCGTCTTCATTGGGACAATGTTGATAAATCTGAAATGCACATGCAGCATGATTTATATATTGGGATATTAATGACATTGTTCTTTCTGTGGTAATTTTCTGGTTAGTTTTGGACAACTTTTGTTTGTAATCCGGAATACATGGTAAGCACTGAAGCAGTGTAGTTAAGATTTAATGCATATAATCTAGATTTCTGTTTCATAATAACTGTTATTCATCATAGTCATAGTACTTCGCAAATAAAATTTTGATTTTTTAAAGTCTTGGTCAGTCAATTTATATTATCCTAGAACTCTTTTGCCTTTACTTCAGGCAAATGTTATTCAGATATTCATACACATATCCATGCTAGACGGCCAGACTACCACAAGTCAGTCTCTAAAGATACAAAAGTGAAAAAATCATCTCGGTTGTAAGCAGCGTTTGTCCTTGTCCAAAAATTGTATTCGCGCCTAACAGGCAGCATGTGACACATTACGTGTTGAGTGTTTCGTTGCTTACCCGGGGTAAATGTGTTACTGTAAAGCGCTTAGAGCATGGTGATGATCGTGGATAAGCGCTATATAAATGCCATTTATTATTATCAGAAAAATACGCATTGAAATCCAAATCGGTACACTCTAATATAATCTTTGTTTGTCGAATACAAATACACAATGTGTACGTACACTATTCTTATTATTTCTCTCCGAATAACAGGTCCTCACTCACTCATGCCGCCGCATCCCCACAACACCACACCGCCTTGCCGACAACAGCTGACTGACTCGTTACCACCGAGCCATGACGCCATCTCATCTGGTTTATTTATTGACTCTTGTCTCTTACTGTCGCTACAAAATGTTAATGCTATTATTTCTATGGACAATATAGACTAACCGCTCACCTCATCTAGCGTCTGTGCCCAAGGGGGTATGGTACTGGCCTCGAGACCATGAGGTCCCGATTTCAAATTCTGCCTGAAGCAACTGATGTTGAGTCATTGGGAAAGTCTATACAGTTAACATATTTTTTTACACACATCAACCCTTCAACTAGATATGCCAGAAATGAATTCTTTGACGTAAGGATACAGATACAGATTATGAAGGCATGGCAGTTCTCCTAAAATGCTAGGAAACGAGACTAGAGTAGACAAAAACCCAGGGATTTTCCACCGAAAACTTGGGAATTCTCTTAAATCCTGGGATATTCAACCTAGGACTCTGGAAATTTCTTAAAACCTGAGATTTTCCCAGTTTCCTGAGATCATCAATAGGTCTGGAGTTGTGAATTTCATTGAGAAGAAGAACATAGACTGTAAAAGGCATTCAAATGACACGAACTCATCTTTTTAAATAGTGTTGGTCAATGGTCAACTTACAACTAAAATGTTAAAAGGCAAGAATTAAAAGAATAATAGTAGGATAATGTTACAGTATTCTGGGAGAGACAATAAACAAGAATAGAAAAAAATTATTAATCGAACAGGAGGATCCAACCCATGCCTGCCACGACAACACCGCCTTGTCGGGAACAGCAGACCGACTCACTATGTACCACTGAGGTATTCCACCGACCACAAGTATTAAAACTAGAGTTACTGCTCTTCTCAGCACACTTTTAACCTTGTGACACAACAAAACATTCATTGACAAAGAGGACAGAAAAAAACCTTCAACTTCAATAAGAATTCGTGTTATCTCAAATATAATATACAGTGGAGTCCACTTAAGATAAAATCTCGCTTGAGATAAACCATTCGTCCGGTCCCGTTTTTTTTCTTATTTACGTCAACTAAAGAAAGTCTGGTTTATATCAACACGGATCGCACTCAGTCAGTCCTTTAAAATAATTTTTTTTCTGTCACTATGACCTCTCCCTTCCCACTTTTGCAGAACACTGACATTGGTTTGCTCAAAAAAAAAAAACCCCCCCCCCCCCCCCCCCCAAAAAAAAAAACAAACCAAAAAAAACCCCCATCATCTACGAAAACAACAGGCCTAAAGTAGGGTCACTGCATACCATTTTTTTTATGAAAGGGGAGGTTACTGGACTTTGCATTATAGGCGATAGGTATTCATTTTCTTTCACAAGGAAAAAAACCAATGCCAAAAGACAAACTTGAACCCCCGCCATCGCTGTGTGGTTAGTGAAATGTCTTAAACACTCAGCCACCACACCTCCTAAGCGATGCAGGAAGAAAACAAACCTACCATTACCATTGGATAATTGATTTCCATTGCACATGTGAATTATCACTCACCCGCTGTGTCGTCTGTCGTGAGTTTTACTCACTACCTTTACAACAGTGTTTACATTTTCTCACCCTGCAAGAGGCGTGATTGAACGGAATAAACAGTGAGAAAATGAATTAAATGGAATATTGAGATGGCTTGCTCAGCTATTATGATAAAATGAAATCTCTTGCAAAGTTGTATAAAATAGATAAACACCACTTGTGTTGCCGGATATCAATTTGTCCCACTCGGTTTGATCAACCATTTGTATTGACGCTATCTAAAACTGGTAACTGGTATCAATACAAGTTTGATAAAATCTCGTTGAAGAAAAATGATATGATATCCAACGTCACGTGTAACATCCAACGTCACTCGTGTAATATCTACTATAAAATATATATAATATATTATAGTGGAGGGACAGTTCGTCTGCACTTAACCTTACACCGAAAGGTAAAAAGGAAATGATATAGAAAGAAAGAAAGGAACAGGACACCGGAAAACTTGGCACTAACGGCTTGGGTTGGTTCGTCAGACGGTGGTGCTTAATTTTTGCTGACCAAACACGGTTTTTGGTAGGTTAGAATTAATCACCACTGTCAAATGAACCAAACCAAGCTGCTAGTGCCAAGTTGTCCGGTGCCCTGCCCTGTCCGGAGTCATGTCCCATATTTCTTTTGAGCTCATAGGGGGGAGGAAGATCTTTGCTGCCCAATGCTACGCCAAGAGAAAATCACTTAAAGGCAAACTGAACAAATGTCATAAATAGAATTAAAAATTCAAACTAAATGGGTTTGTTTCATATCTGATTTATTGCAGTCATGGTAAGTAATCACTCCTTGCAATCTCAAGTAATAGTCATAGTAATAATAATAATAAATGGGTATGGTGCACAAATCCACAACTTGCTCAAAACATACCCTACATACAGCCGAAAAATATGAAGAGTTACATATTAATAAAGATAAAGGTATACAGGCTCACAGACTTTACATCATTCGTCTCCTAGCAGGCCGATACAGTCAATATCCCTCTCAACTCACAGGGAGCATGCAGTAGAGCAGCCTGTCAGGCTCATCATGCTGACAGTATCTTTCTCTGTCATGTAGCAGGGTACTCATTTACACCTGAGTCAAGAGAGGAAAATGTGCGTAAAAAGTCTTCAGACTCATCGTTGAGTCCAGAGCTGCCAGGATCTCTTGATCTCGAGTGGAGTAGCCTCACCCTTGGACACAGATGTCAATATCGTCATATCATTGTAGTATAAACAAATCAACAGCAACAACAGAAGGCATGAAAATGCAATAATTTCATGAAAGAGCTTCAGCAGATCATTTTTACAGTCCCCTTAAAATGACACTATGGTTAAATACATATATATTGGAGGCTAGATGGCTGAGTCGTTAGGACAGTGGGTTCTTATGGCGAATGTTTTGGGTTCAAATCCTATCCCAGTCACCTTGTTGCTTTTCTTTGGCAAGAAACTTTACTGAAATTGCCTCACTCAACCCATGTGTAAAAATGGGTGCCAGCTTATAGCTGGAAAAGTAATCAGCAATAGACCAGAAGTGAGACGTATTATCATTCTGTCAGTATCAGCTACGCGTACAGAAACCAGAATAAGCACCGACCCTATGGGCGTCAAGACTCATAAGGACTTTATTTGGTTAAATATCAAGTATTCTACTTCTACAGCTATCCCCCAAAACCTTGAAACACAATACATATTCATGTGTAAAAATAATTCAATTTCGACTTTGATCATCAGATATATAATATCAAAGTCACCAACACCAAATACAAAGCACCTGATTGATTCATAAAATCAGGAATGTTCAGCTGAACCTATCGTTCTTTTCCACATCCACTACAAGATTCCAAATGACGAACAAATTGTTCAATGTTCCCCTGAACCAATTCAGATTATATGTCAAGTCAATCAAAAATAATAATCAAGAAGCCTTGATACCCCACGCCTCTGCATCAACATGTCTGTAAGATGAGCCACCCAGCTTCTCGCCAACTTTATAATAATCTGGAGAAGAAAAAAAAAGTACAAAATTATAAAAACAATATGTTAGAGTCAAATCAAAATATAGATAATGATTGATGAAAAAAAATCAAAGTGTTTATATTCGATAAACTATGTTGTACCGTACCAATTATCATATCATTATTACCTGCTAAGGATAATATAAAAGCAAACCAACACATCAGTAATCAGTCCACCCACTCTCTTGGTAGCATCAGTCAAGGTGACAGTGGTGGTAGTAGTCATAGTCGTCAGTAGTAGTATAGTAACAGCAGCAAAAGAAATAGTAGTAGTAGTAGTAGTAGTAGTAGTTGTGGTAGTAGTGGTAGTGGTAGTAGTAGTAGTAGTAGTGGTAGTAGTAAAAAGTAGCATTAAAGTTAAAGGCATCAGCAACAGTAACCGCAGTGGAGTGACAGTACTTAATGGTAGTAGTGGCAATATGAAGGAAACAACTCACATTCCAATGAATATGGAGACGCTTGATAAACTTTATATCTGAAATCTGAAAATATCGACACCAATTAATAATATATATAATATAATATAATATATATATATTATGCACATATACAGCACATGATTCATTATACTATTTGTGAAGATGTTAAGACATTTTTATGCTGCAGTGGTAATTTCATGATATAATTGTTGAATCTTTTCCCATCTTTCATTCCTGTTACATACATGCCTGCTTTATTCAATCCGCACTTCATGAAATAGCAATTTATGGAGTAAACAAGATGTTATTCCAAGCTTAAATTTTTAGACCCCACAAGAGCAAAATGCAACGAACCAACAACCAGGGTAATTACATCTGGGCATTTAGGTGTAAAATGACACGGTTGATTGATTCATCATCCAATTAGAGGAGACACTCAAATCTTACTATACTATAATCATATTATTATTATTACTTCCCAATAAAAACACATAACATATGGGGAAAAAGAATGTGGTGTACATAAATATACAAGTCTACCTTTAAATTTTCTTACCCAAGAAAAACAACAAGGTGACTAGAATAGGATTCGAACACACGACTTTTGCCTTGAGAGTCTGTTGTCCCATCGACTTGGTATATAACTAACAGTCCCTATCTTACCTTGATCAGTGTTCATTTTCCTCCATAAGAAATATGATCCAACCAACCCAACAGCTTCCAAACCCAGTAAGACTTTGACAGTAAAGGTCCCTCGTTTCAAGAAAGACCTGAAATTAAATCCACCTTTAGGCTCCACCCTCATTTTGCTGTTTCCTTCTGAAAAATAAAACAACCCAAAATATAAAAAATGAACTCTATTGGTACAATTATAATGTTAATAAAAACTTTATATATATTGTCAACAGAAAAGCACTGAGTATTGAAAGATTATCATTATAAACTAGGACACGACAGACATACTGCCATGCAATTTTTTGCTCAGTTTTAGTTTTAGAATTAGACAAAGCAGAATAAAGTATAAATAGTAGGAAAATGTTACAGTGGCAGTGAGAGACAATACAAAGAATGGAAGAAAGTTTTGTCGAAAGGGGGTGGGGGGGAGATCCAAGCCATGCCTGCCACAACGTCACTTGCTGATAAATACAGACTGACTCCTCGTCTATATATTATTATTATTATTATATACTATTGTCTGTTCCATAAATATAGTATTAATATTAGTATTGGATTGGTGGTTGGTATATTATAGATCTAGTTATAGAAGTATGTCATGATATATCTAGATAGCAAAATATAAAAGTAAAAGTAGTATTCATCATCATTCACAGTGTACTGGATACTATATTTAGAATCTAGGTCTAGGTCCAGGGAAACTAGGGCAAGGCTAGGCTAGGGAACTGATACTGATGATACTGATGATGAACACTCCCTACTCCCTTCATTAAAATAGGATTAACAAGATAAATAACAAGAATATTCAAGACGTCCATTTTAATCATAACAGATCAATTAGTCCTACTGTGAGTGAAATAAGATATGATTTTGTCGATAAAGTTATATTATTGGACATCATACCTCTGACTGTTTTCCAGTAATCCCTTGTATTACTTGTATTGTTGATAAGGTCAAGTGGAAGATACCATTTTGAACAGAAAAACCATCAGGTGATACCTATAAATAGACTCACGAAATTACGGTATCGACTACCTTCAATGAAAATACTTGTAATTGTAATCATAATTATTGCCAATTTCTGAATTTATTAGCTTGAAAGTAAGTGAAAGAAATAATATAATAATAGACAGAAAGATCACAGTCAAATGGATAAAAAAGTTGACAAGATGACATTGATAATGTGGTTGCCATGGTAACGGCGGCCGCCTTGAATTTTTGTTTTCAAGTTCATAGTTCTAAAATTTCAGATGCAGAGTCAAATTTCTTACACCAATGTTTAGATCTATTATAACTTAAAATAGCTGAGAATTTTTTTGGGTAATTATCTACATTAATCATGAAGATATCATTATTTTAATAAAAAAATGGAAGGTATGAAAAAACAAGGGAAAATGGTACAGCTTCAAAGTTAAAACAGGTAACAGAACAAAGAACGTTTCGGATTTCCCCTTCATCAACCAACAAACACAATAAAAAAAACAAAAACTTTAAAAGTACCCGGAGAGAGACCAAACAAATTACATAATTATCACAGAAATTGCTCTATGATAAAAAAAAACATTAGGAAAGCCAGACAAAAATTAATAAAAAAGTTTGAAAAGCCTATCATTAATAATAATTGAGATTATAGAACTGAAAAAGGTACGGTCTGTGAATACGGCTCCTAGTGAATGACCTTCAGTGATGTAACATCTGGGGCCTGCACTGCCCCGCTACAGCACCACCAGGGGGCTACAAAAAAGAAGTGGAGTTATAATAATACTAATAATATGAACATTTATAATGCGTCATACGCCCCTCCTTAGAGGAGGGCTCTGGGCGCATAACAACAATCCAACGATGAAGGCACAAACACTCAAACTAGACAAAGAAATATACCTCAAGGAAACGCCTGTCTATACAGATACGTTTTGAGCCGGTTTTTAAAGATTGCTTCGGATGGTGACTGACGAATTTCTGTAGGAATGCTATTCCAAAGTCTGGGGCCAAAGTGTTGAAAGCTCCGCTCGCCAGCCTTCAGACGGCAACGTGGTGTCTTCAACTGGAGAGCATTGTCTGTAGAGCGGAGTGATCGACCGGGATTGTAGCGCTCTAACATATTGCTGGTGTAGAATGGGGCTTCTTTGCTCAAACATTTAAAATCAGTAGTTGCAGCTTTGAACTGTACTCGCTGCTCCACAAGAAGCCAGTGCCGTTGTTGAAGGAGAGCTGATGCGTCGTCTGTCCTATTCTTCTGCAGGATGGTTCGAGCAGCACTGTTCTGAAGTTTTTGAAGGCGATTTAACTGTACTCGCGGAAGTCCAAATAATAATGAGTTGCAGTAGTCACGTTTCGAAAATATTAATGACAGTATAATTTTTCTACAAGCGTCTGTTGTGATGTAGGGTCGAATGGTCCTAATGTTTTTTAAACAGATCATGACGCATGTTCTGAAGTGACTGATGTAGCTGTCCGTGGAAAGGTCACTGTCGAGGACAACGCCCAGATTTTTTGTAGTGTTCGCAAGTGAAAGCTTGGATCCTCAATACACAGCGATATGTCTTGGTTGCGGCCTTTATACACGGGGTTGCCGATCAACAGGGCATCTGTCTTATTCCCGTTTAACTTCAGCTTGTTTGAAGACATCCAATCATGAATATCTGTGATGCAGCGTTCATATGCATCCACTTTTGCTGTCATGTCTGACTTCAAACACATGCTGTAGATTTGAGTATCGTCTGCGTACATGTGGTACGCTAGCGAGTGTTCTTCCAATATCCTAGCTGCTGGGGAGGTGTACATAACAAACAGCACTGGGCCCAGCACTAAGCCTTGGGGAACGCCGCAAAAAATATTTCGTTCTGTGGAGGTTGACTCACCGGTTGAGACCACTTGTATTCTTTCTGACAGGTACGATGATAACCAGTCGAGAGTGGTGCTGGAGATGTCGAAAGTAGCTTTGAGCCTTTGAAGCAGGATGCCGTGATCCAGTGTGTCGAAGGCTGCTTAAAGATCAAGAAGACCTAGGATTGTGGTCTTTCCCTTGTCGATAACTTGAAGGAGATCGTTTACTATCTTCATCAGAGCTGTCTCTGTGCTGTGGCTCGCGCGGTAGGCTGTTGAAAAGGTTCTTGGAGATTATTGTTCTGAACATGGTCCGAAATTTGTTTCAATACAACCTTTTCTAAGATTTTGGATACGAATGGCAAATTCGACACGGGTCTATAATTATTCAAAATTTCACTGTCAAGTTCCTTCGTTTTCAACAGGGGTTTTACCACTGCTTTCTTAAATATTCCTGGAACAATTCCCGTTCTCAACGAATTGTTGATAAGCTTCGTGATGTAGGGCACTAATTCATTCACGCATTCTTTCAAAAGCGACGTTGGTATGGGATCTACTTGGCAATGCTTGTTGGGACTCGCGATAATAATTTTCTTTATGTCTTCAATAGAAACTTCAGTAAACGATGTCATGG
>JARFNW010209628.1:0-15684 GCA_031763155.1 Dirona albolineata
AAACTGTCATTTCATTTTCAAAAAATTGTCGTGAAATTTATTGTCCTTTTGTCTTAAGCATTTTATGAGTAAGGAAGCTTCAGATGAAAATTAAATTATCTAGAGAGAAAATGATGGCTGTGCCTTTTAAAACCATTTTATAACTCCAATCTCTCTGTTCACCCTTGGAGGGTGTTGGTTGCCCACACTGCCTTTGCTACGACACCTCCCCATTCATCATCGTCTTTCCAAAGCACAATTCCAATAGTAACATTAAAATGCAGTCCCTGTCATTTATTGCTTGTGTTCAATGAAATATTTTAAAACAAAACAAATGTGCTGACAATAGGGCCTCAGTGATTTTTTAATCTAATGTCAATTTTACTCCAGAAAAAAATTATCACCTTTGTTATTGAAAACTGAGGAGAACTGAGGATAAATTATATATACATATTATATATATATTATATTTTTGTTTTCTTCAAAGTCATTTTATGTAAATATATAGTACGTCATTTAACAAACAAACCATATTAAAATGCAATCATGGTGTGGGTGTGTGCATGTGTGTGACTTCATGCACCCCCAACCATTGTGTGGTTGTTTATCAACCAATCATAATAATAAAAATATGTCAACCATCTTTATAATGTACTTAATCAACCGTCACTTTTTACATTAATTTATAGGAGGTCACTTGCAAAGCCTGCCAATGCAGAGAAAATTGATTTCGCTGAATTTCAGTTGTATTGAAACAAATCTCTGACTGCCTGCTATATATAATTGTTTTATATAGTTAGCAATAGCAAGTGTTGTAGACATGCTCATTAGTTTCTTTGCAACGTTCCAATTAGTAACGTGCCTCAAATATTTCAGCACTCTCCTTGTGCCAAAAAATTTAGTCAAGCAAGCCGTTATTTTGAACTCTCTTCAGAACTCATCTCTTGTAAATTCTGTTTTTATTGAAATTGCACTACCTCATACCCACCAAATATATGTAGTCTCCGCAACCATGGAACCTCTATATGGGAATGGACATACATATAATATCTAGTTTTAACTTGAATGCTGAGGAATTGGTGGTGGATTGAAGTAAGTTCCATTTGACGCAATGGTGTTCAAGTGTTGGGATCCAAGTATCCATAATTCTTTGTAAGCGGTTTTGAGAATATGAGCCAATCAGAAAATACTGTATGATAGTAAAGGTTTGAATATATATTTCTGGATCAGATCACGATTTGGAGCCCAACAGCCTGAGGCAGTGGAAAGTTTTGAAAACTGGGGCGAGTTGCCTTACTGACTTGGGTTTAAACAATAATTTTAGCAGTACAAGTTTTAAATTCTAAAAGAAAATTTTTATTTTGTTCAAGTTTTGCAAGTGATCCTCCATGTCATTTACAATTATCATTTTACTTTACCACTATGCAGTTTTACACATTTTTCAATCCAAATTTTCATATTTTATTTTTGTTACACTTACATGCTATTTAAACCTCATATCATTTAACTGTCATATAAGTATTTGAAAAAAAAGTGAATTTGTCTTGTTTTATTCATTCATTAAATTACCTTAAAATAAACCATGGACTGATAGATTCATGGTCCTGCTGAGTAGAACCAGAAGAAGAAAAACCCCTGCAATTTTCTGTTCAATTGAAGAATATAGATAGTAGGAAGATCACTCGGGTTTTTTTCTCTTTTGAATTTCTGGACTGGTTGGTCTTATTTTCTAACTTCCTTGTCATTGTCTTCAGTGGTCCCTAGGTTTCTCAGTTTCCCAACTATCTGGAAAGTGACACATGAATTTCTTCACGGTTAAATACGGACCAGGAGGTAATGAAAGTGAAATAAGAATATTTTTTTTAAATTTCAATGAACACAAGGCGCTGTAATGCTGCCATGTTTGCGGACCAGACACAAACTCTTTGAGCCTATCGTGACCCATTTATCTAGTGTAATAGTATCACCAGACCAAAAGATGATGACTTGCACTTATATGAAAAGTTGCTAAAACGAGATCAACTGCTACACATGTATTTTACCAAATAACAATCATTCTGATGATAGTGATAGTGCTTATCCTTCACATGAGACGACCAAAACGCACTTTCAGGATCATCTTACTGATTTTTGTGAGTGCGGATATCACTGATAAGACCTCGTTTTGAAATGTCTGTAGCAATGAGGGGATGATGCTTAGGCATCCTTTACATGGCTGCCAATATTGCCATCTGTTCTAACTCATGAATATGCATTCCTTCATTGGATGCAACACCACCAAGATGAGCCAGGATACGCCAGGCAGAGCTTCCTCCCATGAATCATTGTACATAGTAGTAGGCCTCCGTCAGTCAGGGTTGACCATGGTTAGTACATCCTAGTCATGGCTGTCGACGCCAAAGGCCACTCCAGGTTAGGATGTGATATGGAGAACGCATGTTGCCCATGCAGCACGTCCCCCCTCTCCACGTCGCTGATGGATCCAAAGGAACAGCAAGACCGTTACAGTTTGGCACCAGTACCGTCGCAGGAGATGCCAGAACGAAGTTGAAGACAATGACGGACTGCCTTAGGGACTCAAGACTCCGGATTTTTCCTCTAGGTTTACTCCTGAAGCCTTTTCCATGACTGGACGTAGCCGCAAGGCAGTGGAGGTTTGAAATCAGATTTCCTTCTAAGTGGGCTGCCTTCCCAGGCTGACGAGCTCCACTTACCCATTATACATACAAGTTGCAAATACTGCCAAGCTTTTTGTAATTTATGGAACAGTCCTGTTACTGTTATGGCTCATGGCTTCATTATTCCATTTCTGGCTCCCAAAGTGCTTATTCTGACCTTTCTCACAAACTAAACAGGGCCACCTACCTGCAATCTATCTACAGGGTGTTTCGATACCTTAGACACCCCCCTGGCCAGCCAAACTCAGAATAGATACAATATATCAAATGAAATGGGTTTCAACAAAAACTATTCCTAATCTCAAATTTCAATAAATTATTTCAATATTTAGTATGTCTACCATCCACAACAGCATCCAAACGACACATCAGTATCAACTTAAAAGTTGCCCAAAATGATGTGAAGAGCCGTATTAGGACCATCTTTGAAGGGCATGGGGTTCTTTTGGCTCTGTCTGTTCATGGTTAAGCCTAAATTTTCACAACAGGCCATTCATCGTTTCCAAAGCAATCCATGACAAAGCCCTGCACACGAATGCCATTGTAATTGTAACGCAAGCTCTGCTAGCATGCTAAAGGCACACAAAGTTTTTTGGTTTTTTTTACAGGATAATTTTAGAAAAGCGGATGGTAGAGATACTAAAAATTGAAATAAATTTATGAAATTTTGGATTTGAGATTACAAATTACTACTGTTAAAGCCTGTCATTTGTTTTGTCCTGACCAATCTGAGTTTGGCTGGCCAGGGTGGGTCTGCGGTATCGAAACACCCTGTATGCTGCGATCAATCATCAATTGACAATGTCTGACTTAGACATAATTTAGCCAGGCTTGCTGGGTTGCATTTGTATAGAGAACGTGCAGCTCATTCTCACCGAAACATAGAAAGTGAATAGTCAAGTGAACATGGGCCCACCTCTAAGTTGTTTCCAGGTATACATGTATTATCAAATGCAAAAATTATAAAAGGATAATAGTGCCCCTACTTATGGTAGAACCATGAACAGTATCCTAATAATTCAAATTTCCCTCTTTTCATCCATGAACTAACACTTAATGAACAGATAACGATTAAAGGAGAGCACTTCTTGATTTCATGTCCGTCTCACAATTCAATAAGCAATTTGGATAACCAAGAGACAAGATAGAATGTTTTACCACTGATGTTTCACATGTACATATATTATGTATGTCCATCTCAATCAGCAGATTTGTGTATTATTTCATCCTAATGGGATTACTTTTAGCATGCCGGAGTTTGTCAGGTCTATTGGTATTTCCGTTTTATTAGGTTTTGAAACTCTTGCCAACTATGACTTTATAACGACGTCTTAAAAAAGTGCATCAAGGTCAAGCGCACTCTAGGTCTGGTAAATGTGGTTTTGTCTCGCTATGTAATTCAAACCATACCTTTCTTACCCCCCAAAACCACCCTGCTTTTAACCTTGGTATTTGTAAGAACAATATATATATCTAGAGATGAGCTTTAGATCGTTTTAGCACCCTTTCCAAAGATTGACAAATCATCAGCCACTTGATCCACTTCAAGCTGTGAAAACAGGGATAATACACAGCCATGTGGCCCCCCAAAAAAAACAAACCAACTCTGCATGGCTTATTGTTCTAACAATAAATTTTAACCAAGCAACAAAATTATGAAGAAATCAACAACATGTGCATATATCATGTGAATAATCATTTAATACAAAGATCGTAAAACGCAAACAGAACAATCACCAGATGCACATATTCTAGATTTAGAAAGTAAAGAATAGTAATAGTTTTACAACATATGAAATAGATGATCTATTTCCCTTGCACTCTTTCATAAAATACTATCAAACACAATGAGATGATTATAGAGGCTTGTAATCCAACTTGCTCTCCAACTTTTTGTTATCGGACACCTTCCTGACGGCCTTCATGAAATCCTCTTCTACCACATAGTCTCTTTCAGCTCTGATTGCAAACATACCTGGGGGATAGAGCATTGAATGTGGTCAAAAGAATAATACATAGCAACATCAAAATGACATTTCTACAAACACCATGGCCATGTGAACAGCAATACAATTTTCAAACAAATCAAATACGTCTGACAAAATTAACTTCCTCTCAATCCAGATTTCAAACTTAAAGGTGAAGGGTTCCAAGGATTCGTTGCGAAGTCATAATATGTTTAGCCAAACAATATCATAAAATCTTGTTGATTCCAATAGGTGTGAAAACGTTATGACAACTAACTAATACCAACCTGCTTCAGTGCAAACATTCCTCAGATCGGCACCATTGAAATCCTCTGACAACTTGACCACGCCTTCCCAGTCTGTAATATGAAAAGAATAAGGAGGGGGAAAAAAAAGACTTTAGTTTTGAATATTTCAGGTGCATTCCTTCCAGTACAAACATTGTGCAGTGTTCACAATTCAGTGAGAGTACAAACCAACAGTATACCCTGAAACCAATATCATTTGAGAGAAAATAAACCGTTTGGCAGAAAACATGTGATCTATATAAATGCTATGTATCATTAACATGTATTAAAATACACTGTATGATGTAAAACACAATCTTATCATTTCTCATACTGTATACATTGCTGAGGCTGGCAACATACACATACCTATTTCTCCATGTTTGGCGATGGGATTGGCATGGATCTTCAAAATTTCCAATCTGGCTTGCTCATTCGGAAGTGAGATTTCTGAAATAATAAGATGAAAGTCTCATTTAGTTTAAACAAGTTAAAAAAAAAATCTGTTTTACTACTAACACAGCTTTTATCACTACTTGTCAATCATTAGACACGAGTGCTTTGAAGTAACGCTTAACCAGGTTCCATCAACCTGGCTGATGTGGACAAATGCAAAGATATTCTTTCTGAACTCTCAGTTTTTTTAACAAATCATAAAACATCTATTTAGCCTTTTCTGAGTCATCCAATGACTTCAGTTAATGAAATATTCATACCTAAGGAAAACTATATCTATTATTGTGGCACTGCACTGTGGCTGACATTCAGGTTATTCCTGGTTTTTTCTCAATGCACCAAAAAAACAAACTTTTTAAATGCCCTTGTGGTCTAAATATAGGGAATCATATCAATTATTTGTTATCCTAATACGTAAACACAACATCAGGGTTTTTGGGTTTTTTTAAAATCTTTTGTCTTTTTGAAATGCATATTTTTTTAAAGTCTCCTTTTAATGCCCTTCTAGACCTGCCAACCCTTGAGATAAAAAAGTCCTGTTTGTAAGTCTGTAGAGCGTAAATATGTGTCATCGCTCACCAATTTTCCTGTCCAAACGACCAGGTCGTAGCAAAGCAGGATCCAGAGTGTCGGGTCGGTTTGTAGCCATGATCATCTTCACCTGACCCAAGGCATCAAAACCGTCCATTTGATTCAACAACTGGTTTGGAAAAAGACAAAACGAAGCGTGTAAAATTTAATGGAAATGATAGTGGATAAATGAAAATAATAATAATAGTGGAGTGGACTAAATAATTTCTTAACATTTGATACCTGCTTGCCAAAACTTTTTGTCTATTGTCTGTTTTTAGCCAATCTATCAGAAGCTTTTATTATGAACTGTACAAAGAACTATAAAACATAATATATACATACATGTCATATGACATAACATAGTATGATCTTTGTGAAACCCTATTTTACATACATTACACAAATGGTCACGGCTATAACTACGATAAGGTGTAAAATGTTTCCACTCACCTCCATCAATGTTCTCTGGATTTCTCTGTCAGCTGATGTTCCCTCAGAAAATCTTCTACCACCTGAAAAGATATGACATACATTTTAAAAATGCAATAGAAGTGGATATGATCCAAATCATCTTTCTGGCTGATAATACTAATAATATTACTATTAACAGGGGCTCGTGTGAGATGTTAAGAAGGGGGGAAGAGATATATTCTGTTTCGTAGAGTTAGATGTGTGAAAAGGATATTCCATTTTTTTCAGGGGGGGGGGGGGGGTTGTTGATCTGATCTATTGTTCAAATCTTTTGAAGACAACAATGTTTATGGTGAAAATAATGAGACAAATAAAATAAACAGAATGGAATTCCAAATGGGACGTGAGTCCTAGTCCTATAAATAATAAATCATCCATTTTTTTTTTCTCATGAAGAAAATAATTTCTAACTGTACAGCATTCATTAATCCACCCAAGCAGCCAAAAGTTCATACCAATGGCATCAATTTCATCCATGAAGATGATACACGGCTCATGATCCCTGGCAAAGGCAAACATCTCTCTGATAAGTCGAGCACTCTCTCCTATGTATTTATCTACAATAGCACTGGATACAACCTAGAATGGATTAAAATAAGACAAAATTTCACATTAAATATCAATCTGATCTCCCTAAAAGACACCCGGTTTTACCGCTGACAGTTAACTTTTAAGATGTCAGATATGAGCATTTGATAAAATACCCTTTAAATAGCTCAAGAGAGCATTTTCATAAGTTCATTCAAAGCATAATTCAAAATGTTGCCAACCATACCATGCCTCACCTTAAGGAAGTTGCAGTCCAGCTGACTTGCCACAGCCCTGGCTAGTAAGGTCTTTCCTGTCCCTGGGGGTCCGTACAGCAAGCAGCCCTTGGGTGGGGTGATACCCACTCTCTGGAACAGCTCAGGGTTCAACAATGGCAACTCAATAACCTATATGATTAGACAATATATATGAGTTAAACATGGATTGAAACAACAAAGTACAGTTTCTTTAGTATAAACGTCAATGACAAAGACATACAAGTGCTTCATGGGTGTTACTGAAAATATTCCCAAACACACCACACAAAGTTGTACACATCTAATAAATTTGATTGAACTAAAATGGAAATCCCAGCCTTGAGAGTATTCACTGACACATTTTTAGAATCCCTGAAATCAGGGGTGTCCCAAAAAGATCACACCCAAAGTAGGTCTCTTTAAAGAGGTTGTCTACTCCAGAGGGGAGGGGACAACACACATTTTACAGTGATTGAGACATTAAGAATTGAACTGTGATCATAAATGATTACATTATGTCCATGCCAACAACTGCTGCCAGGTCAGGAGTTATATTTTTTAAAGACCATAATATATCCATTTAAAAAATTATTCAAGTTCGTTTTTTTCTCATGCACAAACCATTTTAGCTATCTTATTCTGGCATTTGTGACTTTATATATTATGGTATCTACACCAGGTCTAGATCAGTCGGTGCGCCATATTTTATATTTCAAGGAAGTACTCAGAACTTGGTTTTGCCAAAATCTGGAAAACCAGTCTTTTTAATAAAAACTCCAGAGGTAGTGAGTGAAAACACTTTACCTCTCTCAGTTCTCGGATCTGTTCCCCGAGACCTCCAATCTGGTTGAAAGACACATCACCAGGATCTTCCACAGACATGTTATACACCAGGGGATCCACTTCCCTTGGCAGATATCTATGGAATGGAATAGCAATAAAGAGTAACATGGAACAGACAGCCATGACATTAAAGAGATCATGACTTTTCCTTTCCCCTTCACGACATACTTTTTCTATGACAGTACATATTAAATGATTCCCCCCTCTTTCACTTTAATCTAAATATGCTCACTAAAAATATGCTCAAATCATGAAATGTTTGAACTAAATTCAATATGCTTTCATAGAGTCCAGGTTAATTTTCCATATGGTAGGTGGGTTTATCACAGCCTAGACAGGTTAGTGAATTACGATTCCACCAAAAGTTTTAGGATCCCACAGAAAATTGCCATTGCAAAAATGGAAAAAAATATGTCTAGTATGAAAGTAAAAGGCAAAACAAAAATCCAAGTGTTAAAGAATAGAAATTTTGATTCATTTCTATTTACCTCATGATGGTAAGGGTAGTCATGTCCAGAGCGACTCTGGTACCAGACTTGAGCTTGGACTTGTCCAACTGTCGACGACATCCCACCACATACCTTGGACCATTGGTGGCTTTTACAATGACTGAGTAATATAACACAAATAAATTATATGAAAATAATTGCATATCCGAAAAAGGTATAATTTTCACTTTAACATTCCAAAAAATAATGTTAATAAAATATTCCACACAGTAAATATATATATATATATATATATATATATAAATAAATATAAAAATTACAGAGGAAAAAAAAGCAGTCTATACTATTGGATATCTATGAAGCCAAAGGTACAAAATATATTTCCATCAAGCATCTGATGCATAAATTTAAGAGCGAATGATGCAGATGTATTTGTGGATGGAGTGAAGAAAATAGAATCATACACCTAAACTGACTAAAATTGTTAATTTTTTTACATTGAAGAAGGACATGAAAATCAAAACTTTGTTGCATCGCAAAGATAAAAGAATCTGGTTTTTTTTTTGCTACAAATATACATGTTACTCTTGAACTGTGCACCAAGAAAAAACCATATGGACGGTTTAAGTACAGTACTTTTTGGTGCCTTACTTAGGACACAGAATACTAATTTATGCATTCTAAGAATTCAATTGACATTCATAGTACTAGATACATTAAGTATTTTCAAGCTTGTAGTAAAAGTTAATAAAAAGACAAAGGATATCATCAAAAATAAAATATCATACATTTGTCTTCTGTGAGCTGTTTCAAAACCTCCCCAACAATCTGAAAAGAGAAAAGACGCAAAAATCAAAAGATGAAATAATATTCTAATCTTACATCAGGGGTGTAAATGCTGTAAACCGTGTAAGGGTAATATCAAAAGTTTTAAATAGTAAAAAAAATAAATGAACATATTTTCATTTGATTAGCTGAAGTAGGGGAAGCATGAAACATTTTTTATATTGAGTTGCTTTTCGTTTTATATTAATTTTGTTGGGTTGCTTTTTTTCATCCAGAGAGAGATTGGTACCTACCCACTGGCTTGGTATCTACAACCACAACCCAATCAAGAATTTATTCTTAGCACTGTTGGCGAACTGGGAACCATATAATAATTGCCTTAGAATGAGCGTCTTCATAGATCTGCATGTGTGTATGCACGCCTCATGGTCAGAATTTGGATTGGAAAAATGCTGTGTGTTCCATGTGTTAAATGACTTTTTGATAAAACTTTTCAGAATATATGATCTGAAAGGTCGAGTGCATCCGAGATGACTGTTTATATTGTGCATATAATATATATTCTTTGCACTATTATAATGGATGGCTGACTTATATTATGTTGGTACCTTTTGCACCCCAAGCAAAGAGTATTGATTTCACCCACCTGCCCAACACTCTGTAATGCCTTCAGGTCATTCTCTGACTTGTCATACTGTTTGGTCAATTCCTTGAGACTTTCACGCACTGGAAAAAAAAAAAACAGTAAAAATAATTCTTAGAGTCAATTATAAGATAAAGATAAATTGACTTTTCAAACCCATATAATAATTTATTTTTTTTAAACACATGTCCCATCAATTCTTATATCCTTTAATGAAACATAAGTTTCATCTTGTTACAAATTGCACACATGTATATTAGAACATGAAAATAACTGTATATTTTACAAAGTGATCAATCATACCTCCTAAATATATATTACTCACACACCACAAAGCATGCTTGCACTTTATGACTTTAACTTTTCAACACCTCGACCTTCACACACAAGGCTGAATTGATTGATGACTGACTTTAAAGGCAGTCTAATGTGTTTGACACTGCTGTCTGATCAATTGACACCCCAGTTGAGAAACCCTTAAATTTAAAAAAAGACACACCCACCCCTCCCCAAAAACCTGACACCACATGTTACCATCAATATTTTTTTGACACTTTTATGACGAAAGGAGCACTGCTTGGTCAGCACAGATTCAATACAGTTTTTTTACAACCTACGCAGGCCGAATACAATGATTCTGAAGAAATTCCACATGCTTGTAGTTTTAGCAATTACAATTTTGGGGATTTTGACTCTTTCACATCAATGGAATGCATTAGTTAATAGAAGAGTTCTACAAAATATACCACTGTACCAAAGAGATGACAAATTCAGAAATTTTATACCACTGCCTACATCAATTACATCTGACTACACCACAGACGTAGACTACACAGAGATAAACATCAGGAAACGATTTCCCAAATGCCTTATTATTGGATTTTCTAAATGTGGTACACACGCTTTGAAAACATTTTTATCTCTTCACCCAAGTGTGGTTGCCGCAGAATATGAAGTGAGCTATTTCAATAGATATTATGGCAATGGTAACGATTGGTACAGACAGCAAATGCCAGATTCTCTGACAGATCAAATCACCATTGAAAAATCACCATCATATATTATCAGCAAGACTGCAATGCAAAGAATCTATAAATTTGATAAAAACATGAAATTGATAATCTTAGTGCGAGACCCTGTAATTAGAGCATTATCTTTGTACGCAAGAGACAAAGATATAAGCCAGCGAATTTTCGGAAAATACAATAAATCTTTCAATGACTGGATAAAGGAGAGACTGGCTACAAACTCTGAACGCCAAATAGGATACTACACTGATTATATCAGAAATGTGTTTCATTTGTTTCCGAAGAAAAATGTTCTGATTCTTGATGGAGAGCTTCTACTGCAAGAGCCAGCAAATATTTTAAGACAATGTGAAAAGTTTCTCCAATTGGAACCAATATACCAGGATACTTCTTTTGTTTACAGCTCAGAAAAAGGGTTTTACTGTGTAAACACATCAACGACACACTTTTCTAAACTGGTGTTGAGAGCCAATAAACTTAAACTTGAGGGAGATTCTGGTTGCTTTATAGACAGCAAAGGGAGAAGCCATCCTAACATAAGCTATGAGGAAAAAAAGCGACTTGCAAAGATTTATGACGCCCATAATGACGCCTTATTCCAACTATTGGGTAGTAAATTCAACTGGACAAAAGATGAGCCATAATTTCACCAGTTTTTATTTCTTTTCTACACTAAAAGAAAGCTTACAGTGCAGTCTACGAGTGTTGTAAGAATTGATTTTGTTTTTAAATTCAGAAGACTAAGAACCCATTTTCTGCAGTGAGACTGTATTTTCGATAGAAAGAAAATGGACCATTGAATGCATAAAATTATTTCTTTTATGATCAATTCGTCATTATTTTAACTGTGTTATAATATAAGCTGCATCAAGGGAGAAAAATGTCATGTATGTATTTTGTGATTTGAAAGTGCCCAAAGCTCAAATTAAGACATAGATATAAAATATAAGAGCATAGAGAGTGGAGATATTTTTTTTAAAGGAGATAAAATGACTTTATCATCAAACTATTCATTTTGGTCAATTTTTGAATAGTTTTAGTTTCAGGAAAGCATCATATAGATCTATATGTATGAAAAAAGCTATTTTAAAAATATATATTAATATATTATAATAAAAATTTTGGGCTTTTATGTCAATTTTTTAAAGTGACACTCTCAAAAAGGTAAACATTGTGATATTCTACTTTGTATGTCCTCGGCATTACCCCAATGCCTCTTTCTTCAGAAGTAAATAAAGTCAATTCTGCATGGTCAAAGCTTGAGATACAGATATATTTTTCAATCTTTCCTAACTGCTTGATGTGACACATGATTGAAGTTCGAAGAGGGAAATTTATAAATTAAAGCAGAAGATAAAAAATATTAACTTGGTACAACAGTCGTGTGTAAATCTTAATTGGAATATTTCAAAAAATTTACTTGAGGTGATCTTCTTAGAATTACTTTACAACAGAGGACCAACTAAACGTAAAATAAAATTAGAAGGATAACTTTTCATTTTTAAAATAAAAATGCTGATATAATCTATTATTATAAAATATTAATATCTGACACAAGAGCCACTGAGTTCTTGACATTTCCTTTTTTCTAAATCCTTTCCCACAATCACACTTTTCTGTTAATATAATCAAAGACGGCATAGTATCATGTGTGATGTTTATCAATAGAATGATGAGACGATTACACAGATGAGATGAATAAATTTTTTATAGCACAGAAAGTTTCGTTCACATGAGTGTTGATAATGGAAGTTAATCTTCATGAAAGCCTATTATACATGGGAATGTGCTATAAGGTTGCCAAATCCCCTCCCCTTTCAATATAAGGATTGGCCGTTTATTCATACAAGATTTGAAGTTTGAGATAAAATTTTGATTAGAATTAAAAGTCCATAACAAAAGTAAAAGCATGATGAGAAACAAAAAGTAAGTGGTGCATTCAATTGTCATTGTGTTCAGTGCATACTTAGTTGATAACAACTAATTCACTAAGTATTCAATACTTTCACACAAACTGCACCATACTTTAACTCTATGGCCAAGCTTCTACTTCTACCTTTATAAAATAAAAAAATTTCAAATTGTGAATAAAAGGTCAATTTTTTGGTGTATATATGAATGTTCATATTCATAAGCTAACACTATCTGTACAAATATCAAAAGTGTGATTATGATGTGAATACTTCACTACCTTGCATTTAGATTCATATAAATAGAAGACAATACAATGTCTTGTCATGCGGGTGTTTTACTTCTTTGGAAATTTGAAAAACATGTACTGGATTTCCCTTTTTACAGAGGGGTCAGTACTCTGCAGTCCAAAATGGTCATCACTATCAAACAGTGTACAGTTTGCTAAGCCAACATGCCAAGATTAAGATTAATACTAATTAATAATATCAATATTTTACAGGTTTTGTTAAAAAAGAAGCGTTCCAAGCATAAAAACGTCATATTAACGTCAATAAAAAATTAGTATATGCAGCGAGACACTAGTCGGAACTCGACACACATTCTACTGACTCTCAAACTCAAAATAGTCAGTCAAGACCAAGATATTTCTTGTTTGTAGTAGTAGTAGTAGTGTCTCCTTGTGGTCCTCATCATGTTATAATGGTAAGTGTAATTTGTAATTTAACCTCACTACTGACAATGATTCAGTTCATATTTTTTTATTTTACTTTCTTCATACTATACTAATACTGTGGCTGACTCATCAGCATACTCATACACTTACACCACTTCCAAACATTGCAATAATATATTAATAAGAGTAAGGTAAGAGTAAGAGTAGACGGTTGTCAAAAAGTCAAAAGTTAGGAGAAGTAGAAGTACACATGATGAATGATGACAATGACAACATTATACTAGACTAGTCGTCATGTCATCATAGTATAGAAATAGAGAAGACAGATTTTTATAGTCTTTAATATGTAGTGTGTAGTACAGACTAGTACAGACGACTACAGACAGACTACCGAACAGAGATGAATGAATCACGAATAATAATAATAATAAATATAATAATAATAATAATAAATAATTAATAGACAATAAAAATATAACAACAATACAATAATTAATGATGAGGAGGAGGCTTGTTGAATAGCCACCCTGCTTGCTGCCTGTTCAAATATTCATGGTTTCACAACAAATAAACATGATTGACAGACATTGACATTTCATTGTCAATATTAATATTCACACATTTCTGTTCAGAAATTTACTTTAGACTTTAGTAGATGGGAAGGTTCATCTTGTCAGTACAAATTATGTACCTTCTCCTTCGCGTTGTAACAAAAGTTGATCTTATATTATATTGATCACAGTATGGATAGTAAAACATGTTTTTAACTCCGTTGTTGCTTCGTTGGTAGACTTTACTTTCTCTTTATTCTACGTCGTATCGTATTATTCCTATCCCGAACCCCGGCGTACCCGACCCTTCTCAGACAGAACGCGTTGCCACAAAAATGTCGTTCAAAAAGTCTCAATTACTGTTAAACACTTGCTACAAACAAAACATTCAAAAACTTACTTTCTTTGAGGCGTGCCTCGAGTTCTTTGTGCTCCAAAAGCTTTTTCCGGTAGTCCCCGAGAGCTTTCTCTCTTGCGTTATCCACTGCCGTTCCAGCCATTTTGTACACAATGACAGATAAAATTGATCTACTCCGGAAATGAACTCCACATTCGTTGACTTCGTCAAAAGCGAAGTTCGTTTTATCTTTGAAACTAAAACACACAAACTTACTGCTTGATAACGTTATCCGGTTGCTTCAATTTTAATTCTGTTAGTTGTGTCGTTTAATTTTCTGACCAATCGATCGCGTTTCCACTGTAAATATTTAATTCTTTTCGATTTCAATTTATAACCTACTGCTACACCTAATGAAAAAGCTGCGATGCACAGAACAGCGACACCTCTCTCACTCACTGCCATTCTGAAATGTAATCGATATTAGGGGGGTTACGTAAATACTCGTCAAGAAGTTCACCTTGGAGATCAAAAAGATCATCAGATTATCAAGTAAACAAATAATGAAAACGCAATCAATTATAAGATAGACTAATAGTGGGATAATGTAACAGTGCCAGTGAGAGACAAGAACAGAAAATATAAAAAAGATTTCTGTCGACCGGGGGAAACGAACCCATGCCTGCCACGGCAACTCCGCCTCGCCGTGAACAGAAAACAGCCCACTACCTCTGGACTAATCCATAAGATATGAATGTTTTGTAAGAATGTTATTGTTATAGCCTATTTTTTATAACAAGCGACATTTCCAAAATGATCATTTTTAGCACATCAATATTTTTCTCATTTACTGAAAGCGATCAGTTACGAACCGCACCAAGCAATTACATAACACGACAATCGCTTATTGGTAACAGTCCAAATCATAGAGTAACTATAGACAAATAGATTGCTATTCTTGGGTTCAAATCACAAACTAATAGGCCCTATCTTTATTAATAGATTGTGTCTGCTTGTATTTGTTATGCCTTTCTGACAAGTTGCATTTACTTTCCCCAACAAATAAGCCTACATAAAAAGAACTCAGAGGGCAAAGTCCGCAGGAGAATCTTGATTAGTTTATCTATTAATAATCTATCATGCGAAGTTATTTGAAGTCACCCCACTCCCCCCCACAAACCGCATCGTTCTCTCTCTCTCTCTCTCTCTCTCTCTCTCTCTCTCTCTCTCTCTCTCTCTCTCTCTCTCTCTCTCTCGCTCTCTC
>JARFNW010209739.1:0-15680 GCA_031763155.1 Dirona albolineata
CTCTCTCTCTCTCTCTCTCTCTCTCTCTCTCTCTCTCTCTCTCTCTCACACACACACACACTCACACACACACACATTCATTCTCTCACCCTCACACACTCTCTCTTTATTTGTTTGTCACAGGATCCACCCTTTTGCCCTTGGGACCAGATCTGGAGGGGACGGAATCTCGGAGTGGGGACTCTTTAGAGGAATCCCTCCCGGACTTTCCCTCCCCTCCTGCTTTCTCCTGTGACAAGACAAGGATTATATCCGGCCATGTATCCGACCCTGGATTAATGGGACCCCGAGACGACATCTCGGAACTCAGCAGCGTCGACTGTCATTCCCTCAACCCTAGTATTAGTCCCGGGCCGTTCAGAATCAAACCGGACGGTTTCTGGATCAAGCAGGAATCTGTGGACGCCTCTGAAGGGGAGGACGACGCAACCGCTGGTGACGAAACGGCTTCGTGCCCGGGTGCAGTGTCTGTCGACATGAAAGAATCGCAATTTTCAATATTTTGTGCCAATAACGGCCACTCCCCTATGGCAGAGGACAATAATGAAGAGAGTAAAAAATCTACGGCAATATTATGTTGCAGCCAAGCGGAGAGGCTCAACCCAACCGGTCTTTCAGAATGCGATCCAAGTTTCTCCGTGAAGAAGAAGAAGGATCAAAGCTCTGTCCAGAGCCGTTCACTTTCCACACTATCTAACCCACCCATGTCATCATCATCATCATCGTCATCCCCTACTACTAATACTGGTGCTGCTCCTGTCATTCCTACCTCACAACAACTATCAGCTGATGATTTCCATTCCCACCCCCAGCCTTTAAACGCTTCGGCTTTGTCTCTGGCGCCTTTTGAGAAAATCAAACCGCCATTCTGTGTGGATATACTAAGGCCGGTGGCCTTGGAGCACACCAGTGACTCACCCGAGGTCAGATCATCCCCATCGTGTTCAGCTAAAACTCAACAAATTGATATTAGAAAGTCCGAAAATGATCAGCCAAGCGGATTTTATAATTCGTCCGACAAAGAAGCGGTTATTTCCGTAGATCATGAAATGGCCGCTTCTGCCGGTGGCGATACTAATTTTATGCAAACAAAGGAGGAGCCCCCGAGTGCTATTGCCCGTCTCGGCAAATTGGAAGTTGGCGTTCGGGATTATTTCTTCCGAGAGAAGATACCGTGGCATCCTGGGAAGGTACAAAAAATGCGGGAGGGAATCGACCGGGTCGGGTTTGTCGGAGAGTTGAGTGACGAGAAAGAAGGGATGGAGGTTGATGAAGTTGAAGGTGGCTGTCGTCGTAACGAGGCGACGGATGAGGAGAGATTTAAGATGGCCATTGACAAGGATAACATCATCTTGGACGAATGCGTGGAAGGTATGAGTTCTATGTCTCTTGTCCTATATTGAAGCATTTCTTTTGTTATTATAACAAAACTTGAGCTTACAGAATCATATATATATGTGTGAACAAGATGAAATGAAAATAATTCTAATATTTCCATATAAGGAGGCCGTTGTTTCAGTTTTAGAATTGAATCGAATACAGAACAACTAGTCCATGGTGTCCTGCTAAAGAACTGTTTGGTTTGTCTTTTTTGGTGGGGGTTTTTTTCACTCGTATTTTATTTTTTTTACTTATAATTTTCAGCCATAGCAGATCTCTTGTTACAGTTTTATGGCATCAAACACAATTCATACACTCTATGAAATATACATTGAATTTGGACTGGTGGCAGGACATCAATTTTTCACTAGATTTAATCGGTGGTAGGTAGTGTTAGCATTAAAATTTGACAGGGCGGATTTAATATGGTACTTGTTGATGTTGTTGAGTTGAGTTACGTTATTCTGAGATATCACTTTTCAGGCAATTGCTTGAGTCGAGGCATTCGTAGAATTTTAAACAGCGGCCTCAAAAGTTCAGGCAGGTCTGTCTGTTTCAGCAAAGACAATTTATAAATTGAATTATAACAATGGGCCATGGACAAATGCAGACATATAAGACGAATATTTACAAAGTGTAGTAGTAGGCTGGTTTGCATCCTCCATTTTATATTATTACTCAACAATCATTACCTACGTCGGTATTCACAGACCGTACGTAAACAGTTAGCACATTTTCGCACAATCATTTTGCATTGAATGACACTCAAAACATGATATAAACACCATAATAATTGCGTAATGTTTTGAGTAGAATTCACTGCAATAAGATTGTGCCAAAATTGTGCTAACAGTTTACGGATGGTCTATGTATACGGCTCCTGAAGGTTTGGGCAATGTGTATGAATATATTATATAGATTCAAGTTGTTGGTATCTTTGATTATTGTATTTAATTCTCCAACCAGTGCCGTTTGAGAAGGAGAAGCAGGCAGAGGGTGAGGTAACCAACATGGAGGAGGACGTGCTGGGAGACGGGGCCTGTGCCTTGTCCTTGTATGAAAAGGAGGAAATTCCCATGGAACCAGGCACTGTGCTCAGGACACGAATGGAAATCGAAGAACGCCAGAGGTAGGATGTCCTACGTGCTTGATCAGTCCTTAATCCTTTGACTGCCAAAAACCAAATACTTTAGCATGTAGCGTGTATGTGTATTGTAACTAATTATATCGGCATTAATTTGATATATGACACGAATTATGGTTCTTGAGATAAATGTGTGTCAGATATTGTGGCAACAATAAATAAAGAGATAAATAAATAGATAAATAACCTCCCTATATTCATCCCATGGGGAAATTGTCTTTATGGTCTATTCCGAGGGTAGACTGGAATAACCCAGTCGTCAGTCGTAGTGCAGGGGAAAGTGAGCAATGATATTGCTACGGCAATTATTTCAACATTGGAACAGGTCTGCGATTCGGTTATCCAATTGTTGATTTGTGAATTTCTGTCGTTCAGGTTCTCCAGGCCTGGCACCGGTGACGGAGAAGATCAGGCCCCCCTGTCTGCTTCCAGCAGTCCGTCCAAACCTGTCCTGAGGACGTCCAGCCTGAAGATGGTCAAGGAGAGCGAGACGTCGCCGTCCAGTCTTGACCACCAGGCACGCCGAGTCTCCTGCGGACCGGTTATGGAGCCGATGATCCAGAGTCTGACCAAGCTCGACGGTGATTTCCTGATGGAGGAGGAGGATGGGGAGGATGTCTTGGGAGCAACGGAAGGTGGCGGACTTCGAATTATAGATAAGAAGCGAGGGGTGGGAGGTGAGTTCATTAATCATTGAGCCTGTTCAGGCAACGTAGAAAGAATTTACCTACGGGGATGAAATACAGTATTATCTTATTTTTCCCTATCTAGACATCTTATCTTCTTGGGAAAATAATTTTTAAACTCAGGGACATTACAATGTTTCCAAGAGAATTTTTTTTTGAAAAGTACAGATTTGGAAGGTCGAGATTACGATTTTTCTATCCAGGTCAGGACGGATTATCGGTGGCACAAGATGTACTGTCTTTGATCTTAATAATGAATGGCATGTATGTAGCGCTTTAACATGATCATCCCTGTGCTCTAAGCGTTTTACAGTAGCACATTTGCTTCGGGAAGGCAACGGAACACTCACCACTCAATACGCCACACGCTGCATGATAGGCACAGATATCATTTTTTGACAAGGATGAAACTGCTTACAACCGAGAGGACCTCCAAATTAAATGTCCGTCTCTGATAGGTGTCGCCTTTGGTGAGACCTGCACAGTGTTGGACAGCATAGAGCCTTTTCTTTGAACTGTGACAATTTATTGACTTAAGTAGCTGCAGTATTGTCATGATGTTTGACATTCAACTTGGCATCACTTGATTCTAACACTTATTGCAAGGTATGAAAAAACAAGGGAAAATGGTATAGCTTCAAAGGTAAAACAAGTAACAGAATAAAGAACATTGCAGGTTTCCCCTTCGTCAGCCAACAAACATTATATAAAAAAGAACACACAACACATCCACTTATTATAAGTACTCTTATATAAAACCAATATTTTGTTTGTTCATCTATTATATTTCTCCATTTTGTCAATATTAAAATACACATTTATTTTTTATTTTTCCCTCACAGAAGACAATCATGCTATGGCACAAAACATAATAACATGCAACCCAGAATCCAGGAATATAGATCTCAACGTTCTGAATTCAGAATCGTCTACCAATACACTGGAACCCCAGCAGGAGCAGGAAAACTCTGGCATTGTCAAATTGTTCGTCAGTCAAATTGAAAAGCATCCCGCCGATTCGAAGAAGGTGACAGTTTTGACGAGAACAGGAAGTGAAATGGACGTAGAAAGTACTGATAGCAATCCCAGCGGAGGAGAGTTGCTGTTCCGGCCTTCGGACCCACTCCTACTGACCTCTGACCCTGATGCTAAACTAGACCTTGGGTTCGTTGCCGGGGAAACCAATACGGACTGTCCGCCGCTACAATCTGGCCAAGCGGTTCAGGAGGAGGCGGAGGAAGTGTCGGAGTCTTGCGCCGGGGTCAGACATCTAGTCGGCCAGTTTGAGACGATTAATCCGGAATGCAATAAATCAACGGCTGATTTTAGTCGAGATGCGAACGCAAAAGATGAAGCATCGGGAGGAATGGAGGCCACTAAAGGTAACCCTAACCCTTCAGACTCTACATCATGTCATCAGCCGCCTTTACCAGCGCAGCTCCAGGATTCAGGTTCAATACAGTCGATCATATTGCTATCATGTCCTGAGAGTGATGCGGGCACTGGGTCCTCACAGCCTTCAAGGCCAGGGATAGACGATGTCTGTGCAAAAAACCCCACACTTAAAGAGGTTTGGAACCCGTATCAACCCTCGTCGTCTCCCCCTGCTGCGGAAGATAGTATACGATCGCTGCGCAAAAGGTTCGAGAGTAACGTTTCACCAGGTGAAGATAACTCTGTCGGTGCCAGTGGAAATCAGACACAGTCTCGGCCAAAGTCGGCGGGTAGCGCGTGTGGTGTTTTAGGTACTAGTGGAAGTAGGAGTGATACAACGTTGATGGATACGAGAAAAGTAGACGCTGACGCTGCTTTACGCCAAGTGTCCAAAGAAGGCAGGAAGGTGCGAAGGTTGCACGGCAAGTCCCATCCTCTGACCAAACTGACCCAAGTACGAGGGGATGTGTTCCACAATTCGATGTGATTCAGTATAAAATTATAGGAAATAGTGTTTTGTGTTCAACTTCCTGTTGCAGTTTTAAAATGCTTAGTGTTTTAGCTATATATATATATATTTATATATTCGTTCGATTCAAATTTTTTATAGAGTAAGACTTAAAAGTGTTTCATGAATTTTTAATCGTTTTGAATTGAATATGAATTGAAAGATGTATTTTGTATAGAATAGAACTCTATTGCCCTGAAGGGAAATTTATGTTGGTATACACATCGATGTCAATGTAACAATAAGTAATTAAAAAACAGAGAAAAATTCAGTAAACTTATTAGTACTTAATGAAGACTATAATAACAACAGGGTTAATTCCCACTCACCAACGTACGGTCAACTGCCGTAAATATGTCATTCACATACACAGGATACCCGTACACACGTTTCCTTATACACATTTATCTACACCAAGGAAGCAAAAAAGTTTTTAAAATACGTGGACTGAACCAATAAATGTTTGTTTTTGAGGATTTTGGCATTTCCATTTATATATAGATAAATTTGAGTTTGGGACAAATGTTGATTTTCCTCTATTGCTATTACTATTATAAACTCTTTAATTTTAGATAGGTCATCATAGTAGACAAAACCCCACACACACATTTCCTTATTCACATTTACCTAAACCAAGGATGAAAATTTTTTATTTTTTTTAATGTACTGTATGTATATACAGACACAGACCTAGAAACAGATTTGACCAACGCTGTAACAACAAAAAACCCAATAAATGGGACGCAGTCACGTGGACAGTTTTTGTATATATATATAGCAATGGCAATTTGTGATACGGCATTTGTTTTCCCCGAATTCATCTCTGTCTTGTAGAATGCTAGATCAAGGTCATTCTTTTCAGTATTGATTTCGTACAATGTACTGTATGTAACATACGAGGATGTACTAAAGGAATTTTTAATATATTGATATGATATAATGACGACGAGCTTTGATAGTAATATTACTATTTATTATTATTATTGTTCTTATTATTATTATTATTATTATTATTATTATTATTGTTATTATTATTATTATTATTATTATTATTGTTATTATTAATATCATCATATTATTATTGTTAATATTATTTTTTAAATTATTATTATTGTTATTTATATTATTGTTATTATTATTATTATTATTATTATTATTATTATTATTATTCGATACAATATGTGCTGTTATTGACCTTGCCTTTTTTCATTTCTGTTGGTGTTCTATGTGATATTTTCTTAAAACAAAAATAGTATTATTTGATGATTTTATAGTAATTTTTACTTCCTCTTTTTCCCCAACACATTTCTATGATGTGCTGTCTATTTAGAATAAATATATCTAATATAATTTGTTGTTTTTTCTTCGAATGAAATCCTCTCTGATTTTGTAAAGGGACGCAACCCAAAGTCAGGTGACGGTACTGAACGGGCTCCCTCCATCCATAACTCTACTTTCGAAGTCACAAAATTTTATTATTGTTTGGTGACGGGGTTGGTTGTCATGGCGATGATAATGATAATTCCTTTTTGAACCTATGGAGACCATAGCGTCCTCTCCAGAAGGCTGACATTGATATTGTCAATCTGTCCGCTTCAAGCTACGTAGACCGGGATGAGCACGGACAGTTCCATTGGCCTTGAGGCTCTTGTCAAATTACTTCTTGGGGGGGGGGGGGGGGGGGGGGGTTGTTTTTTTGTTTGTGTTTTTGTTTTGTCTTTCTATGGAAATGACGGAGATATCTTTCTTAGCTTCCTGAATAAATAATTTTAAAATGTTTGCAGTCCCCAATATATCTGATAAAAAATAGTTCATAATAATGATTACGCTTTTTGGTAAATCACCCATTTTCTGTGTCGGTCTCGTAGACACTGAGATAACATGACAGCCTCGTCTAGTAGGAAGTTGACACTGAATAGTAGATCGTCTGTGAAAATACCTTTAAATCGTTGAATCGAAATAGTTTTACAAGAGAATATCACATGGTCAACCTGAACGATGTGGTTACCAGTTTCAGCCTTGTGATGGATTGGGTCCTTGAAATGCTATATTTAGCACACTGTCATTTACAGGGAAAAGAGAGGGATGCACATGCTTTTGGAACAAACAAAAATGAACCAATTTTTTTCGGACTTACGTGATTTGGCATTTTCACTAATGATATACAGTATGTATCCTGGCCAAACCAAGTCTGTCTCAGAAACGGTCCAGTAAACTTGTCAGGCCAAACAGTAATCCTTTTACTAAAATAACTTTTGATTAGTCAAATTTAGATTTGATAGAAACTCCTAGAAATGTAATTGGTTATAAATAAATTTTGAAGTTTTCTCTCATGTATTGTTTTTAGATATTAGATGCAGATGAAAGATAGAACGTTTCAATATTATTTTGTTATGTTTGTATATGTATATATGATATATATTATATTATATACGTAATGTATGATATGTATTTTATCTTCCCTTTTCCACACATTTTCATGTATACAAATTTTATTTTCATATAGATATTACAACTTTTATTGCATTCTGTGGTATCGCTGATTATATATATGAGACACGACACATGACATAAGCTTTTATTGGTTTGTTTTTTCTTCTCTTCGTTTAATTCAAATCACCAAGTAAACAAATTTTAAAGTTTAATTGTTTATAATTGTTTCCCAAATTATTTCTGTATACTTATGACATATGTGTTAAAAAAATTAAAATGTAAAGTGATATTGTCCCGCTCGTCCTCTACCAGACCATTCTGATGTGAAAACGTTCTGTTCATAGTCACAACCTGTTTGATACTTTACATGTCAGAAACTACAATCAAGGTCAAATACTACAGTCAAGGTCAGATATTACAGTCAAGGTCAAATATGTTCAAAAGTAGTCCCAAAGTGGACGTTCTCGCAATTAATGTTTCTGTCACTAGACAGGATTGATTAATAAATTAATTATTTCTTTTTTTTATGGCTCATAATTAACAGCACAACCATAGGATTTTGCAAAAATATTTTTTATTCTTTTTTGTTTTTGAAAATACAGTGGTTACCCTACCGCCAAAATGCCCTCATACAATACACAGTGTTTCCATTTATGTTTGTAGATATTAACATTGAGGATTTCTTCTTATTGCGCTAGTTTAATATTAGATCTGGATGTCGGCAGGTGTTAGAGGTGGAACCACACTCCAGCACAGAAACTGAAATTCGCCAGGATTTTGAATACTGTTGTATTTTAGTTTTCTTGGCATTTCGATTCCAGTGTCTGTGGTGCCTGTTATTTCCAAAGAAATATATTTGGGACAAAGGCAAATGTTTGAGATTGCTTTATTGCAGGTTTTATTTGTTTTCCAGGCTAGAGTGATAGTTAGTGTACATAGAGATTGCTTTATTTCGATTTTATCGGTTGGTTTTTCGGGCTAGAATGTGCATGTTCGACTCATCAGCCTGGTGTTTGTAGTTTCCAAGACCAAATTGCCAAATCATCGGCCTGGGTAGGTGCTAATGTTGATATTAATTCTAGATTCACTTTGACTGACACTTCAATTGACGTGTGTACGGGAGATCGTCATGAATGAACATTTCCTGATGATTGTCAATTGCAACGACTTAAGTCACCATTGTGTAAGAGGATATATGCATGTCAACATAGTTAGTCATTGTTTTCACTTAATTAATTGTTACATATCATCACCATAATTCCTACTCTACTTACACGTATCAAACAGACTATCACGGTTTATTTTTCATCACAACAAATTTATGTTTTTAAAAGTAAGAAGATTTTCCCCAGCAAGTTGACCTCGCTAGTCGGAAAGTACCGAAAACAAAATCATGAGATTCCTTATTCACTATTGGAAAGTTGTTTGATATGGTACTTTTTACTCACAATAGACAGATCTCTGGGAAATGGAAAACCCAAGCAAACAGTTTTCACCTATTGCTTTGCCCAATACACGTCCTGCTATTATTTCCCAACTCGACTTAATCTCCTTTGACCTACGTACGTAAGGGGCATCTCCTTCCCCATCATGTCGCCGTACACTTACTTCAATCAAATGTGGGAAATTACTATGATATTACTACAGCTGAAACCAAAACTCTTTATGAACTCTTTCAGGGTTTTGATAGATTCACTTTCAAATTCTTTATCACTCTTATAATCATAAGTTGAATTTGCAGTCAGGCTTAAATAATCTGTAATGTTCGGCCCAGACGGCAGCTCCTCGTCATCCTGTGACTGATGAGTAGCCTCTAGGGAAACGGTCAGCAAAATGTTTATTTGTAAAATGTATGGACGGCATGGTACATTGTTGACAATGTCCAGGTGGCAGCTTACAGTTGCCCTTTAATATTAGTAACCACCAGGGTAACAGTCAGCAAAATGTTTATTAGTAAAATGTATGTACCTCATGGTACATTGATGTCCAATTTACTGGTCACGGTGTTTGGACGTGGAAGGTTCATCACCTGCTCGTCTATAATTCCTGATGCAGAGTCTTCCTTGCCAGGTGTTGGGTGATGATTGATGTAGTCATATTAGTCCTCTTTGATGTTTGGCTTTGCTTCAATTTGTCATGTACACCCTTCAGAGATTGACATATGGTTGGCCCCTACACTGCTTTTTGCATCATAACGGGAACTCAATAAACAAGAAAACATGTATAACTCCCTTGGACAATGGGCAGTGCGATCAATGCGTATTAAGAACTAAATTTGATTATGACTTTGTTTAAAGTTCTGAACACGAATTTAACTTCATACGAATTCACTGATTATAAATGTGAGGGGTTTTACATTTTAATGGTTTTTATCTTTTTTTATTAGGAAATTTAATCAAAACTTCATTCATAATTTATATTATGCGCATTTGAATGAAAAAAATTTTTTGTAGTACACGGGTGTCGTATATATACGTTTCAAAGTGGATTATGAAATATATGTTTGGTGTGTGTAATTTGTAATTAATATGAACTGCTGATCTGCCATCATGTTATTTTGCAATTTTCTCAGTAGTTCAGCCACATGATAAATGTTTTCAAACTTTTCAATTGTAAATAAAATTGTTACATAAAGATACCTACTAGCTTTAGAGGTTTTGCCTTGGGGCTGTTATTTGTTTGTTTCGTTATTAGTTGCTTTGGGGTTTCTAACAAATATATTTTATTATATTTCTTTTTTCATTGTTTTTTGGGGTTTTTTTTTTGTATTATGATTTTTGATATTCAAACGAAGGCTGTTGTTGCCATGCCGACGTGAAGTTCATATCATAGATGTTAGAAATAATGATAATGTCTTACGACTGGTCACTAGAGATGGGCCTCAAATTTTCGTAATTTATGATAATGATCACAAGTTCAAGTGATTTGATTGGATTAGAAGTCGACCTGTGTCCGGTTGTCCAGCCAATCAATAAAAGATTAGAAACCTAGTGACCATTCCAACCCACTGATGCAAGTTTTTTAATTGTTTTTTTAGTCGCGAGGTGTGGTATTATTTTAAAAATCTAACCTAAGCGTAGGAATAGGAAAGAGCAGAAAGGAGGTGGGTTTTTTTTCCCTTAAGAGACCAAAGACCAAATTAGCACTTTTCCCTTAAGAGAGCAAAGACCAAATTAGCACAAGAAAGACATTTGAAAAAAAGGTTGGTGGTTTGTTTGGGGTTTCTTTTTTACTGAAAATAAAACTGAAGAGTCATGTCGTGTCGGCAGACCATTTAGTTAAATTGCCCATTTCTATGAATCGTGATGATATTTTTTCCAGATGTTTTATATTTGTCTCCCAATTTTTGTTAACAGTAGGTTTTTTTTTAATCTTTAACTTTAACGATGACATTGCGTTACCACTGCAAAATGATGTTTGTTTTCTTTTTCTTATGTCATTTATCATGCAATATTATTCTTGTTTTGTTTTGTTTTGTTAGTATATTATTTGAAGACGGTTAAAGTTGGAACTTTTCAGTCCTTTGCTGTTGTTGTTGTTGTTGTTGTTGTTCCAGTTCCAGTAACAGACCTGAGGCCGTATACACAGATGTTAACGTTAACCAATATAAGACATGTGTGCGGTCAGTGAATCCTTTTAATAAATGTAATATTTTAGTGTTATTGCATTGGATTATACTCACAACATTACGTTACTACAGTGATTCAGTGCCTGCACACTTGTCTTATCAGTTAACGTAACATCTGTATACGGCCCCGTACAGAATTTATCTGTATTATTCAGATTTGTTACCACTTTTGGACCATTTTCGGATTTTTGAACGGATTCGATTTTAGCTGAATGAATTTACGTCGTTAGATGTATGCTATATGTGCTTGCTTGTGTTTAATGTAATTATTTGGTTTCTTAATTGTTACATTGGTAGTTCCAGTGCCAGGTTACAAATTGAACACAAATGTGGGCTGGGTTTCTTTACACTGATTCAGTAGCTAGAAAAGGCTTTTGGTTTTGATTTTGTTTGGGTGAGTGTTTGGGTTTTCGTTTTTTAGATATTATTTGTTTGTAACTTTAGTTTATGACGATTTGCTTGTTTCATTTTGATTTTTTTTTAACAGAATAGATTGATTGACGTTTTGATATCTTCCACCTCAGTAGTTTATGACGGTTGCTTGTTTCTTCTTCACCAAACAGATTGATTGATGCCATGTCTGTTATCCTCCTCAAAATATTTGAGTTTGTTCTGCTCCAGGCTGTGTGTTATTTTGATTGATAAAAATTCCCCTTGTGGGGTTTTATTTTTTTCTGTTTATTTTTTGTTGGTTGCTTGATCATATAAGTATGATATTGTTATCTTGTTTTGTACGCTATATCCACACTTTTGTCCTTCTTCTTCTGTTTCATTCAGATAGACGGTGCTTTTTCATCTCCGACAGGATTTCTTGATCAAACATTTCATAAGAAACCTACTTACTTTCTTTACTTACTTGATCCTGGCGAGGCCATGGGGCACATAAGGCATTGACCATTAACATGACATTATAAGAAAAAGATAGAGGATGTGAGTCAGGCTATTATTATTATTATGTGACCGTTCTCTGTCAATGGATGGGCACAGCTGTCCGTCTTCTTCGCTACTTTGGTTATAAAGAAAGTAATGAGATCGGTCAGAAGCTAAAAAATCTGAAGAAAAGGAACGCAAAATAAAATAAAAATATGATGATAATGGTAATAGTATAGCTTCAAGTGTAAAAATTATTTTTAAAAAACACAAACAAAAGTTTCGGGTCTCCCCTTTGTCAGCTTACAAACACATAAAATGAAAAATGGGCAAGTGAAAACAGGTAGTCTCAGAGCCGCGTGTTCTGTACGAAGTTAGAAAATTGGTTTGATAGGGAACATACATCTCTAAGACTGCTTGTATTTGGTTGATTTTACTGTTGTAAATTTGAACCGGTTTTTGTTGCTTCGTTTTTGACAGTTTGAAGAGGGAGAAAAATATTATATTTTTCCCGATTTCATTATTGAATGGTTGCATAATTATTGGTTGCAATTTTTCCATTTTTATGAGTCAGTGGAACGGTGAATATTTTATTGTTGAAAAGTTGAAACAACATTAGACCCTATGTGTTCTCTTTTTTCTTTTTCTTTTTTTTTTCTTTTTAGGTGAGAAGGAGATTGAGAGTTTGAAAAACGTTATATTTTCTCACCTTCATTATTTTTAGAACATGAAAATGAAAGATGATTTTTACCACTCTATTCACCATTGTTATCTTCAAGAAAATACGAATCTGTTAGCACAACCGAAATTGTCTTCGACATATATCATCATCATTGGCTCTCACGAATCTGTACATTTTTTATTTGGTTTTTTTTTCTTATGTCTTTATCATATAATTCATTGCATCTTCATGTTTTTTGTTTTTTCCCCCACTTTCTTTCTTTCATTCTGTCCTTCTGTCTTTCTTTTATTTCTTTATTTCTTTTCTTTCTTGAATGGGAAAAAAAACTTTTGTAGTTAGGTTTGTTGTTAATTTGAACCATTCCTGAACATCAAATGAGATAACGCTACTTTTGTAAATAAAAATGTTGATCTACATCGTGAGTGAACATTGTTTTTATCATTATTATTATTATTATTATTATTATTATTATTATTATTATTATTGTTGTTGTTGTTGTTGTTGTTGTTGTTGTTGTTTATTATTATTATTTATTATTATTATTATTGTTATTAATATTATTATTATTATTATTTATTATTGTTATTGTTATTATCATTTTTGTTATTATTATTATTTATTATTATTATTATTATTATTATTATTATTATTATTATTATTATTCCATTGTACACTTTAAAATGCTTACTTCAAAAACCGAAAATCTGAAACTAACGTTAATCCTTTAAAAGGCTTACAATTCCCAGAGTTTTTCTTATGAAATCGATTGGGTTTAATCCGAAATTTTACTATGGTTTAATCTGAAAACATCCCATGGTCCCAAAACAATTTTGAATCGCTGATAGGGATTTTCTCCTTCTGGTTTAATCCGCGTCCGTCTCGACCAACGATACCCAATACACACACCCACACGCCGCATCAATGGAAACATTTAAAACCCATCGTAAACTATGCAGCACCCCTCATTCCCCCACCCCTCATTCCCCCACCCATTGCTCGGGGTCCAAGTTGGACAACAGGTTATCTCCCTTGGCAAATGATAATCAGAAAACTTTTTTAATCCAAAATGATTCGGAAGAGTCATAAAATTTCGGATTAAGCATTCCAGTGTATATTGCCTCGTATTTCCTTTCTGGATGTTCCTCCCCCTTCCTCTTTCTCTCGCCTTTTCAGCTCCCCAGGGAGCATGAGCCATCAACAGCAACTCTCCACTGGGGCCTGTCCTGTGCTTTAAAAAAATGACTTTTTGATTTCCTTTCAAACAAAGATCTACGTTTGTTTAAGTATGAAGCCCCAATGTATAATTTACTCAGCCACAGGGCTTTGATGGCCGATCGAGTGAGAACGCTGACTGAAGCTGTTGATGTTGAGCCCTTGGGAAAGACGCTTTACATATTTTTTCCTCGCTCAGCTCAGTAGGTGTGAACAAACACCCAGCTGCAGACAGAGGAAGCTATTGTTAGTGTGTTAGTATGATGAGGCTAACAGGCTGCTGTGCTGCATGCTCCCCATGGGAGTTGAGGAGGACATTGAATGAAAATAGCCTGCTGGGGGATAAATGACTGAACGTGACTTGTACAGGCCGGGGGGGATACAGACTATTAATAATAAATAAATAATAAATTCCCTTTATTCATCCCAGGAGGGATTTGTCTTTAGGGTCTAGTCCGAGGGCAGAGCAGCGCCGCAAAGTGGGATCGAGGTCTTGAGAAGAAAAAAACTGGGGTTTTAGCTTGTGACCTCTCAAACCAAAGCGCTTTGAGATGTCGACAGATATGGAAGGAAGGCGCTATATAAATGCACTTTATTATTATTATTATTATTATTATTATTATTAAAGGCGAGTGACTTAGTCACGCACTGCACTACCAGCTCCCTATACTATATCTTGAAGTTTGAAATCAATGTATAATATTATAATCAGCTACAATGTCAAGGACACAATAATAGAATAAGGAGTATGGGGTAGAATATAATGTTTTATTTATGATATTTTCGATGTATAATAAAGCATGACATCATCTCTATTGTAATGGACGTCTAATTCTAATGAAAATGATATAAGTATCAATAGCCGGTAGCAATACTAACAATACCAATTATTAATATAAACACAATATGTAGTATTTAATATAAATAATGGGAATCAAAGTAAAAGTAATTATTGTGGCTAGGATGATGGGAATGTGTTCTACAACAACTATGTTAAGGATGTTACTAATTACTAGGATGGTGGTGGCGGTGGTGGTTGTGATGGAGACGATAATGACGATAATAATAATGTTAATAATAAAATGAATATAAAATAACAATAATGATGATGATCATGGTGATGCTGATGATGATGATGATGATGATGATGATGATGATGATGATGATAAAAGCAGAATAAAGGAGATGAAGATTGAGTCCAGAATTACCATCCTCATATTGCACACGGTTCCGTATTTTCTTATATAACACACATAAAATAAGTATAATATGACAAACATCAGTCATCGTGGAGTACCGTTGTGAAGAGGGCTGTCTCTAGCCCAGTGCCAATGAGGATACCTGCAAATGCCAAATATGCGAAATTATAATTTAGTAGTAGCGAATAAAAATGGCGAACCCATACGATCTGTGTATTGTGTGTGTACGGCCCAAGAAGGTTAAAAGAAATCTAACGTTCTTGGTATGGCCCCATACCAGAAGAAGAATGGGGAACGGAAAAAGTGGAATAAGAAGAGATAGAAGAAGAAGAAGAAGGAAATCATTGAGAAAAAAAATAGACACTAAATTAATGATTAAACATAATAATACTTCACTTCATAATAAATACTTGCTTTTATAATGAAGCATATTTCATTCAATAGATTCTAGTGTAGAACTATGAACATCCTCGTTTTGCGTGGTCCTTGGGGGTGGGGGGGGGG
>JARFNW010209850.1:0-15680 GCA_031763155.1 Dirona albolineata
GAGAGAGAGAGAGAGAGAGAGAGAGAGAGAGAGAGAGAAAAATGGGGGAGGAGGGAGAGAGAGATAAATGGTGAAATAATGACTTTTTGACAAATATTCTCAGGATTCATGTCTGTGGTGTATTATTTGACTTTATGTAATTAAGATATTTTTTTTAAAAATCTGCTCTTTAAATTTCTTAGTTCTTTGACTGAAATATCTTTGTATGTCGTCTTATCTCTGTTGTTACTGTTACATTTTTGTCTCTTCAAAGAATGGTTGCATATTTTGATAGTTTGTACATAATATTACGAAAGCAATAATAAAAGTTATATGTTTGGGACAGCTCAAATCATGTCTGACATATGAAGTGTTGTAGGTGTAGCGCTAGTTTATAATTGCTAAACAATGTTTTTCAGACACAATATTTAGCCAGAATAAGCTGTAACATTATTTAGGCTCCCTAACATTATGGGTGTGTTGGTTGCAATGTGGAAACACCGCTTGAACCTTAAAACAAATGGGAAGCCATAAATCTTGTTTAGGGGTTAGGGGAGTGGAGGTGGAAGGGCGGAGAGGAAATATCAAAGGAATAACAAGTATATGATAATAATAATATTAATAGTGAAGTAATAGTAGTAGTTTTAGTAGTGCCTGTATTAGGGTTTGACTATACATATTATGTAACTGTAACTGTAACCCTTTTTTATTAATGATAATAAAATCACCTGACATTCTCTAGGGACAAAATGTACCAGTTTATGATTTCTGATTTAGGGTACATTTATAGTGACATGTCTGTTTTCCGTAGGTACCCACAGAAAAAGTGCTTGCAGAAAGAACTGTGTTTATACAGCAACGTACGTTTTTTATAGGTAACCAAAATCAGAAGTGAAGTTTGTAATGTGAAGACTTGGCACTAACGAAGCGACATAAATTAATTTTGTGGTGGTGGTGGAAGGAGAAATGGTGTCTCTATTTGAATGTTTTTTGTCAGTCTGGGGAAGTTTTTCATCATCCATGTTGTACTTCTGGCAGACAAGTTTTGCTTCATAAAGCGTGCCAGTGTGAAATAAAGGGAGAGCACACACAATGTCAACAAAAATTCCTACTTCTCTTCACTTGCGCACATCAGGAAGTGTGACATTCACACACATCTTTTTTATGCCTCCGTGGCAATCGTAGATATCAATGGCAGCAGAAATGCTTTACATTACATGTCACGTAAGTGGCAACCTTTCCGTAATCTATTTTCCCGCCTTTGACTTTGGTGTGTTTGGCATCAGTGCACTCTCTCCAACACTACTCATACACACTTTTTCTTTAGTAATGTGTCGTCAGCTTGTTGCATTTTGTTTTCGACCTCTTCCTTTATGGTTACAAGCAAGAGGAACAATTGGATGTTTTCATGAGGTCATTCTTTTAAGCTATGTCCCGGAAACAGTGTCAACTGTAATGTATCGACTCAATCTTTTAATTTATATATGCACACACACACACACGCATACATATTCTACTAATTCAGAGCTTAAACTTAAACATCACATAACACAAAAATGAGGAAACAAGTATGTGCATTCCAATTTATAATTCATATTTTAATGCCTTTGATAACAACACGCTGAAGAGTTTGATAAAAAAATAATAAAAATCAATGGCAAAATGATGATGGGGTCAAACAAACTAAATGACCACTCCAACTTGGAAATGTTCACAGTGGAATTCAAATCATTATTTATTAAACTTAAAATACAAATGTGGCACATCAGTTGAGTTTTGAAAAAAAAAAAAAGGAAAAACAGAGAAGAAAATGCACACAGGATAAACAACTCTGGCTTATAAAACAAGACACTCCTTGATTCCAGGTGCCCACACTTCATTCATACACACAAAGTGTTTACGGTAGCAGTGCACCTTTCAAACAGTCAGTCAATCAATCAAACAAAACAAAGAGCATTCTTTCTTGTGTCAAATTTGGTTACAATTTTAAAATCACATGTACCTATGCTGGTATCAAAGAACATTGTTTTTAAAATAAGAGGGTGAATTAAATCCTATAGTACAATTTTTAATATAGATTTTAGTATTTCATCTCCTTTGCATAGCACAAAACCACCCATATCATGCTACAAATATTTTCACGTAATCTAAAATAGCTCAATGCATGGGAAAGATGTGCAGCAAGATACTCAAGGACTACAACTATATAAATAATTCATCACTGTTATAATATACAACTGGGCAGTATATATTTAATATATATAATATGAGTATCTCCACCGATACATGGTATGTTATGTTATGCAGTGTATTGACGTAATAAATCATGACCACACACACGTCCTTGCAATTTATTTCATCCTTTCTCTTAAAACCCATTGTTCAGAGAATGAAATTACAACAAAATATTGTGATCACTTTCAATTGCCTTAAAATAAATAAAATTCAATACAGCAGGTACATAATTTAATCTTAGGCGTATCGTTTGACCATCATTATTAGGGTAGATACTTCAAACATTCACCATATTCAAATCACCTCAACTAAAACGTAAATACATAAAATTAGCTGACAAATAAGAACCCCTCAAAAGAACAACCCTCAATTACGTCCTTTTTCCTGTCTTGATTGGGGGGGGGGGGGGGGGGGGGTTCCCCTGTAAATTTCATAACCGTCCAAAAACATTACAGTCAAATATTGCCATGCCTCTATCTCTCTCCCACTCTCAGCTCTTGACACAAAAGGTTGATGATAACATACAAATGTATCACTTTCAATTGAAAGGCTTGGAATATATAAATGTATCTTTCTGTGAAAAAAAAAAAGGATTCAAAATTTAAGCATTCAAATTCAAAAAGCAACTGATCAGTCCTAAAAGCATCATACGCTAGTGGCCATCAATCATAATCATAGTATTGCATTGCACAGTGACAATAAAATAAGTGAAAGTTATGTGGATGGTTATGACAAAGTATTGATGGTCAATGTATGCCTAATGGTAGCAAACCTGTACAATAAAAATATTAATAGAGATCGTAAACCCCAGAAATATTTTTTTCAGTCCCTTTTCTTCTTCTTCTTTGCTCGCAAATTGCTGAGACTATTTCGGATTCAACTTAATTTGGCCAGGTCATTGTCACCTATAACCTTCAGTATATCCCAAGTTATAGTCCTTGTATAGCCTCCAGGTTTTCTATAATTATTTGACTTTGCTGCAATTTAAATTCAGAGGCTTATTCTCAAATGGAAACACTCGCAAAAAACAACCAAACCAACAACCAAACAAAATTAAAAACCTGTATATATTTTTACGACAGACATTCACAGAATTTAAAAACTCCATTTTGAATGGTGATAATAGTGAATTATATGATGTGTATCAATGAAAAGCACTTGCTACTGATAAGCAGGCGTGTGAAGGCATACTGTAAAAAATAATTACTTTCTATAATTGTACTCTAGTAATGCAAATGTAAAAAAGATGATATATATTCAAGGCACAGCATTTGTCTTGGGATCAATCATGTTTCTTAATAAGACAATCATTAATAAATTGCGTATTTACTTTAAACCAGAATGAAAGCTATGTCTAAGGGCAACATCAATACTTTATCAAAGGGGCAAAAATAATAAAATCACACACAATTTAGTGAGATCAAACTACAATTCACGATTCAAGAGTACTTGAAACCAGATAACTATTTTCACTTGTCATCTAAAAGTTCTCCCCCCCCTGTAAACCATTTTGATGAATGATGAGGGAGGGTGTATTGGAGACATTTATGGACCAACTCAAAATGGGAATGTGTAACGACAAAACAAATAAAAAAAAGAAAAAAAAGTGCAAATTCCTTCTTACTCTTGCCACTACTGTATCCCCCCGCACAATTTGAAATCAAATCGAAGCAACCTTTCGACATGAGGACAACATTTCCTTCTGCCTCCACTGCTGTAGTACATTATTCTCATTTAAACAGTCTCTGTAACATTTCTTTTTTAAAAGTGAACCCACTACACTACTTAAAACACTCCAAGCTGTAATCAATGCTATTTCCATGTCCTCAAGGATGTCTATATATGTATTTCGTTTTCATTGTACCGCAGTTTACCTGGCACCAAAAACATATATTGTCTGAAGACACTATAAACTGACTGAATTGAAACCATCACCACAAACCTAAGATTTTACACAAAATAAAATTCAAAGGTACAGCTACATCTGAAGTAGCATCATGTCATTCACAATTATACCTGGAAGACTTTAGAGCATGAATAAATTGCTATTGCTGGAAAGAGAAGACGGGCAACTTGAAATGAGCCCGATTCTACAAACACTTAATTATAATCACCCAAGTTACATTCTTAACTTAAAAATATAACAATCTTTACGACCATATTCCCTACATCTATTTCCAGGATAAAAGGGTATGAGTATGATTAAAAATTACAATTTTATAAAAAAGATTCTTCTCTGTTGAAAATGAAGTGCTCTGTTCCGTCTGTGAAAATAATGTAAAAAAACAAACTTTATAGAATCTCTAATACTAACACTAGGATTTTATACATCGGTGGGCACTATTATTTCCTAGTAAAAGTCTGACCATGGGTTAATGAGTTACTACAGGAAAGCATAAAGTAAGCCTGCTCTCACATAAATTTTCTGTCAGGCAAGTCAAAATCCTATAGTGGGCGGGATGAGGCCCATGGTCTGTAGGTCGACAATCCTTTACGGTGTCACAGTATGCCCATCGTTAGGCCATTCACCCATTACTCACACTCACACATAGAACAGCAAGTCTACCAATAACCGGGCGACATATATGAAAAAATAAAATCAAGATCACAAGAAGACTGAATCCATCATTAAATTTGTAGCTTATGGTTGCCTCATTGAGACATATGAGCAATGCAGGTTTTCAAAAATAATCTTCCAGATTAATAATCTCCATCTATAGTTTCCACATCGAAATTGCAAAAAGATAATGCAGGAGCAACATAAAAATCCAGGAATTCCAGTACGAAGTCTGAATTTTCTATAGAGAATAGACCAAAAAAAAACAACTAGAGATGAGCATCTCTGGTCTACTAACAAATCATCATTAAAGCCATTCACTGGCTCTAACATGACAGCAAGTTACATGACATAGCACCATACAGAATGGAGGACAGCAAGTTATTATGACGCCTTATAACGGTAAAGAAATGGCAAGGGGGTATAGTATTAACATTTTCTAGACATGATACATTCTCTCCACTTTCAACACTACCTGTTATCCACTTCTGGTTAGGAAATCATCTAGCAGACCCAAACACAAGGTTGAGATGGTTGGAAAGGGCAGTATGAACCACCTAACCACAAAAACTTATTTGTAGTTGTGGTGTTGAATATTTTAGTATGGCGCCTTAACCCTCTTCCGTTGGGTGTGTATATTCTTACTGAACCAAGGTGTATAAGCAAGACATGTCTAAACAAAACAGACTTCAAATAAAATTAAATCTAATCAAATTAAAAATAAGCACAAGAGGCATTGCATTTATATCACACACTATGTTGTTACAAGGACATCAACTTCCTTAAGTTTTATAATTTTGTCCATGATGGCAGATATAGCAAGAAATGAGGACATCAGTCAAAAGCAATTTCAAAATCTTTAATTCTTCCATTTCTAAAACAAAAACAATCATGACAGTGGCAGATTTTAGAGTAGCTAAAAAATAGTTCAATATTTATGTAACATAGGCTACTTACAAAAGTACCATATAAAACCACAACCTTTAATATAGCATCTGTCTGCTCTAATTTTGAACAACAAGGCACTACATAATACCTAGAGAACAGAATATTGTTTAAAGCCTGTGTTACTCACACATATTCTGGGCTCAATAGTTCTAATTCAAGGCAAACGGGTTGAGTCTGTCCTACATTAACCTCCATCTATTTACTAGTTTTCTGTTTACAACCCAATTCAAAATTAAATATATTTTACCTAAACATTACAAAGTAAAGCGTTGAAATGGATAATGTACAAATTACTATTGCAAATCCACTGGTTACAAAAATGCAATCGTTAAGACATCTTGGAAAATTGAAAATGAATATTAGAGTTTGCATTTTTCATAGTAAAATCTTGGTAAAATAATAGATTAGTGCTTTCAAACATCATGATTTGAAGCACACATTTCTACATTAGAAATATACTTCATTCATTTGCAATGTATGTTATTCATGTATCCTCGTTATTCAAATGACTTACTTTAAGAAAAATAATATTAATATAAAAGTGAATCACCTTATACAGAAAATTAATTCTGGTTTTGGTCAAAAATAAAATAGTAACTGGTGAGTTTTTGTAGATTGTTCAGAGAGCATTATATTGCAATGGGCATTTTCTCCTGATCATGTCCAACAATAAATCGAACGGAACATCATTTAAAGGTGGTATCCACACATTAAGTTACCTCATTCATGGAAATCTCCAAACATCTAAGCACCAGCAAGTAAAAGACAAGGACAACAAAAAAAACTCCACCCAAATAAAAGATAATGTGTCTACATCTTGATACTACGACAAAAGTTTGGCAATTGTTGAAACCTACAACATCATTGCTGAGAGGCATGGAGTAAACGTAACAACTATATAACGTTGAAATAACAAGGCAAAAAAATAAAAGTTATTGGTGATGTTCTGTACTTCAGTGGTGTTTTTCCAATATCACTTGAGCTTACTGAGCAAAGGATATGTACTGTGCCTCATTGATATCATCAGTTCAAACTAGTAGTAGCTAAATAAGTACTATATTTCAAGACTAACGGCTCTGTTGAAGGTAAATATTTAGTATAACATCTAAAATTACCTTGAAATATGATGAAGTAAACACTCATCCTTATTTCTTCCCCAGAGAAACAGAACCCTATCTTACTTTGATCACAGATAAAAATCCCTCTATATAGTTATGCTGAAGAATAAATTTAAGCAAGATTGAATTCATTATTATTCATGTCTGTAGTCGTCACGCCACTTGAGTAATAATAACAATGAGATGAAAGTATTGGCCAGGGTTGTCAGTATGACTGGCTGTCACTTTTGATATGGGACGAAACACACATAATGTTTTTATATCATCTGTCGTAACAGTAACAGCCATGGGAATGAAAATGGATGACAGGTAATGGAAGGATGGTGGGAGAGGAGAAGGGGAGATAATTGGGATATAAATAGCAACACTCATTGAATGCCTAAAGCGCTTCTTGTCTGTCTAATTCTTTCCAGCCTTGTCGTTAGATGCTTGTTTTGATTCCGTAACTCATCTACTTCAGTAGATGCCTCACGTAACTGAAATTAAAATGCATTTCATGAGGATACAGCATATTCATACACGACAATATTCAATTACTCACATGCATGTCAACAAAACGGAGCTAAACTCTTTTTTTAATCTAGCAATATTTATGCTTAACTTTTTCCTTATGCACTCCCATTGCCACCAATTTTCAGTAAAACAAGCTGAAAATTACTTGTTTTAGCAACAAAAAAAATCATATCTTCAAAACCGTAAGAGATAGAGACAAAACTTTCAAGAGATGCCAAGAATATGTTATGCTACATCACCAAGCGGTAATATATGCCACTGCCGCTCAGCAGCATCATTTGACTCTTCTGTGGTAACATACTGCCACTTCAAGTCACTTGTGACTGTAGTCATGCCACACCAACTCTTTGTTATCACTGTCTAAGTCAACACTTCGTAACTAGACCAAGAGTTGACGCTGCCTTTATTCATCATAGTATGAATTTCGACATCTGTCAAAGTTGGCAATGGTAGGAACAAAACGTGGTTTCAACGTTTGTCAAAGTTGGCAAGTTGGAAGTGTTAACATGAGCATTTCAAACATTTCAAATTTTGATAAGTAAGAATAATTTGACTTTAGGTAGAAATCGAAATCTATTTGAAAAAATTGAAGCAAAAAGCAACTGGCTCTCCTTTCTGAAACCCTTCTTAGTCTAAGATTATAAGTATTAACTTAAATATAAAATCAGAAAATTAAGCCTACTTAAAGATAATTCGATCAACTACAAACCTCTTTCTGCAACTTGCGCTTCTCTTGCTTTAGTTCATCTTCCATGCTCTCTGCTCTCTCTGCATCACCCTTATATCTCTTCACCTGAGTTTCTAACCTTGTCACCTAAGGAAAACAAAGTGTGGAAATTAATTAAGGATTACAAACTACCCTACCAAAAGCCCTATCTTGCTAAACGTTGAAAAGGAAGTACCAGAAGTACGAATGTCTTTTCCAATTAGAGAAGAGTAAAATCCTTTTTTCTAATCTCTGATGTTTGAGATCTTTGGAATAAGTCACATGTTCAGCCCAGAGCAGCGCATGACATGGTTCATGCTAGCTAGCACAACTAATCCTCCCACCACAAAATACAAATGCCTCAACCATCCTTTATGGCCTAATAAGTAAAATGGGACCAGTGAACGTTGAAAGAGTAAGGAGTAGCCCACTATTACATGTTACTTAGAGCAAATTTCACAGATTTCACCATACAGATAATATTTATGCTAAGGTATGTATATCCGTTAGCATTATGGTCACAGCAATTTAGTGGTACTGATTCCCCAGGTTCCTTCGAACAAGTAGTATTAATGTAGGAACCACTCAAGAGTATTACTGACTAAGTTGGATTCTCTGAGATATTTGGCTTGATGATTATGATTAGTATTTCTAGGAATCTTTATGTTATCATCTTGTAAGATTATTATCGTTAACTCTTGTTGTTGCTTCCCCTAGAAGACCTCAGCCCCATTTTGGACACTGTGAGGTCATATCAAAATCGGCACCTCCTATTCAAAATACATTTGTGATATAATTTGTGGGGCAGAGCTTTGGAAAAGGATGAGGATTCAAACATATCTATGTGCCCCAAAGTGTTAACAATCAGCGATTCCCTGCCCTCTTCAATGTACAATGTGTGCAAAATGCTCAAAGATTCCTTACCGTTCCTTCTAATGTTGCTATGTCTTGTTCTGCTTTCTGTAACTTGAATTTGTAGTCATGTATTTGTTTGCTGGCCTCACCTAAAAAAAAACAAGACAATGACAACAAAAAAATTATTTCCTTTTACAAAATTGCAGATCTACCCACCACTGAGCCTATCAAATATTAAGAAATTTGAAAAAAATCATCAATTTCAAGTAACAAGAGTCAATTACCACCTTGCGGCTTTTTACATTGATGTGGCAAAGGCAATAGTTATGTCAGGATATTTTTTCCTTTTCAGTTTCAAATTGAGTCATGACCAACATGGTTGTGATAATTGGTTGGCTATCATGGGCTATGTGATGCGTTAACCCATACCAACTTAGGACAAAATGAAACATTGGCATCTATTAAAGATTAACAACATGAAACATTTATTGTAGCAAATTAAGGCAGGGGGTTAGTAAAACAATTCTTTCTTTTTTTTTGCGATGGCATTCCATTTTTTTGGCAATGAAGATGATGACCCTGGTCACCCAAAATCGGTCTCAAAGGGAGGCAAGCCCAATAGCATGGGAGCTACATGAGCTATAACCAAGGAAGGAGCTTAAGTGGCTGCAAAGTGGTAGATGACTCTATATCTAAATTACAACGGAAAATTGTTTTCGATCTAAACATAATATGCCACTTATTTAAGCACTGTGTCATTCACCACATGCCATAATTTCCACTATCATGACTGTAGACCCTAGCTCAATAATAAGACCATAAATTGTAATATATGTAGTAATGTAGACAGCAATAATGAGGACGACAACAACAAATCGGCAAAATGTAACATTTTAATCCAAATAATATGAAGGTCACCCACTCTTCCACTTTCAGTTCATAAAGACAGAAAGGAATGAGTAACCATGCATACAAAGTGTGCGTGAATGAAAGGGGAGAGTGTGCTGAGAAAGATAGACAATATGACACATAACGCTTGCACACATATTTTGTAACACGTGTCTTTGACTTTCAGAATAATACACTAAAAACTATTCTGACCTAACTATGTGCGAGAAAGATGGACGAAAGACTAGGGAAATTGTGCTGTGAGAGATAGGGAAAGGAAGACACAATATGACAAAACAAAAAATATTCTGTAACTCACAGGTCGATCAGAATACACTAAAACTATTATGACATTTCCGTGTGCGAGAAAGAAAAGATGAAAGACAAGGGAGACCAGAATGTGCTGGGAGAGACAGGGAAAGAGAGACAGTACGATAATACACAAACATTCTGTAACCCTTGCCTATGCCTTCAGAATACACTCAAACCTATTTCATCATTGCTGTATGCGAGGAACAAAGATGAAAGAAGGGGGAGTATGCTGGGTGAGATAAGAATCCAAAATATAATAAATCAGAAATATTCTGTAATCCTTGGTTGTTTTTCAGAATACACTTTACAACTTTTTAAATTATTAGACCATAATCAATCTATTATCCTATATCAAAATAAATAAATTGAGCAACAAAATCAAGGTTAATTTAAATTGTCTGCTTCATATTGCAAAAATTTATGAATTAGGCTGGTCTAGAGACAAATGTTTCGTTATTCAAACTGACCAGACAACATAAAAATATGACATCTTTAATACTATGATCATGCAAAGCCTTACATGATTGAGTTGATAACATTAGAATGGCTTGAATTAAAATAGGAAAAAGAAGGAAAACAAAAGAAGACATGGAGATAGGTAGGAAACCTTTGTTTATGATCTGTCTTGATTTCACCACTAAACCTAGACGTTTCAGTTGAAATTTAATTAATTCCTATCTATTGTTTCTCAATTTTCTCAGAAGCACACTGACACAATATGGTCATACTCATACAACATTGCTGGGAAATAGAACGACAATGGGTTAATTCAAAAGAATGAGAAACAAGGAGATCCTAAGAACCCCACCAACTGGTTACAATTTTGAAGCATGTTCCATATATAAGATAAGATAAGATAAGATAATACTTTATTTCATCCCCGTGGGGAAATTCTTTTTATATATAGCATTGTCAATAGCAATATTCTGCTAAAAGTGACACTATTTCAAAGACCATGTCCCTCATTCCCTTTTGCTCACCCCACCTTTTTTTAAAACAAAGACTATGCTGCTTACAACCGAGGTGACCTTCGAATTCAATACGTCACTGGATAGGATGAAGTAAGCAGGGCTAAGAGTCTCACAAACACTGGTGAGCCATTTCATTATATATTGTTGTGATGGTTTTAGGTCCCAGGTGGTCAACCATCCATTCACTGGCCACGATATTCATTGCTTGGCAACACCAACCATCAAGTTAGGTTCACCATTCGGTTAACGACGCCCCCAAAGCACAAATTTGAGTTCGAAAATATTTTTTGGAGCACAACGATTGCATTTTGACCAGAGGAGCATCTGTTCTTCATATTCTCTAAAAATAATTTGAATTGAATAAAGAGAAGAAAAGGTGAAGGAGGGGAATTTGATAAATGCCTTTGATAAAGTAAGAGGCAGATAAAAACAAATCCACACGCTAATGATCTAAAAAACGGACATGCAGCAGACCAGATACTAAACTCTCAAACACTTGGACAAGTTATAATCTATCTATAAGTGAAGGACAAACTGGCATCAAGTCTTCTAGTCAATGTTGTGACCAAGGTTGGTAGACAATTTCAACCCAGAAAATCTTTTTTGTTGGTGCTCCCATGAATCTCGTTTACCAAAGTCAAATTTTTTTTAAAATTCTTTTTACATCCGCTCATTTGAAAAGAAGTCCATTTGAAGAGGAGAACAAAAACAATACATAAAACAGCCTCAAAGTGATATCACACAATCATATATAGAAAAGAAACCCATTTACAGAACAATTGCCCTAAGTATGGCATAACTAAGTTCCATGAAAGCACCAACCCTATTCGTTCAATAGTTTCATGCTTTTTGTTACCTCTTTCGCGTTCAGATTCGCCTGAGAAGCAACACAAAATTAATTTTCATTGATGATTGTACTTTAAGATGAAACAAATACTGATTCACTTTCAAGACAGCCATCAATACCTTTCATCTTTGGGGGATCCGTTTTGTGAAAGCTTCGACAATGCCAAAACCACAACCATAAACAAATTTCATCATAGGACTGTTGCTTAACACTAAACAAAAAAAAAAATGACATTGGAGGAGCAAAGAATAGCCAGGGAGTGCAGCCCTCAAAAGATATTTCCTGACTGAAAAAAAGTATGTAAAGCAATCTATACTTTTTGGAAGCACTCGTTGTTAATCTAACATTATATTTTCATATTAAAAGTATGTCAACCAGACATCTACATTTACTGCATATATCTTTTCTATCCAGTACTACGTTTAGTTTATAAATATTGTTGTACACAAATTTTTAACTCATTTCTAACTATGCAAGAAAAGATTTTGATTTTTGTGTTTGGGCCTATATATAAGGCCTATAAAAAGTTTTTGTCAATCTAAAATGGAAATCTGTAAATTATACTAAACAAAAAATCTTCATCCAGATCTGTATTACTAGGGCAATGCACTATAACCACTAGGTTATAATCATCTGGTTAAAGGCCTACATTTTTCAGAACTCCTAAACATGTGGGGGTGGAAATACAATAAATTACATGAACATCCAAACACCAATGTGAAACAGAACATAGATGAAAAATGATTCATACTTTATCATCACACCATATAAATCGCAATGCTCTTCAAATTGTATAAATTTTAATAAACATCATATAGGTAGCTTTCTCTGTCAATTAGCTTTTTAGCTTATATTATTCACAAACTGCATTATAAAAGTTAGCATAATTTGGGACATAATATTTGATGTCATTCCAAATGTAATTTTATGATGTGATGATGGCATTTCATTGCGTGCAAAATTGTGTATCTGTGAAAGCAAGGCTCATTAACGCGCACCCTATGTTACTACACTAAAATTATGAATTCAATATGGGTGAACAAACATATAAACATATAAAAAAAGTTTGTTCTTTCTTAATAATCGCCCACCAATATTGGAAACTAAGTCACATAAAAACAGACGATTGGAAATCTTGTAGACTAAGCATAAAACTGTTATTACTTCTAAATCTATCCTTACGAGTGCTACTAAATGACATTCATAAAGCTGTTGTTTCAAATATTTCAAAAAATATACTGAAACATTATTTGTAAGATAAAAAGTAGAAAGACATGATTCTTGTTAGCAAAGCGCTGCAATAATAATATATACAATTGTAATGAATGTGCAACTTGTTTTCAGTGCAACTCAGTTACTATTTTCCAAAAATACAGAGGGGCTCATTGTATAATTCAAAGACATATTTTGAAAAGCTTCCAATTTATCATTGAGAACATATTATGCGAATCAAAAAAACCTTTTCACTGCTTTTAATTACTGCCTGCTCATTTGGCATCTTGCATTGAGAATAAATTTCTGCTGTGTCTATATAAAGAACAAAGAATGACGCTACAATATAACGTTCAATGTTTTATTAAACAATTCACATAAATCCCTTCACCAAAGGTCATGAGTTACAAGATGGGTGCGTGTGAGATATTTAACATACTCATCTCATTAGAAACTAAAAACTTACGTTGTATCTCATACAGCTGCATGTCTGGCCCATTTATGTGAGTTGCATTGGAGGAATACTCTCCCTTTTTAGCCTCAAAGCGCTGGTCTTCTAATTCGTTCGTCAAGGTTTTGATCTGGGAGGAAAAAGAATTGGAAAAAAATAAAAGAATGAAGGTTAAAAAGAGTTATGAGTCATCAAAACAAAACAAATTTCCACATGGAATAATGAGTAAGGTATCGTCTACACAAATAATGCACATGGCAAAAATGGGATCATGAGACTTCAACATTCTTGTCAGTTGCCCATAACTATTTCTGAGGTTACAAAGTGAACATTAATTATAATATACCACAGAAAGCAGACTAGGGGCCAGCCATATGTCAAGCTATGAAGGGTGTACATGACAAATGGAAGTAAATCCAAATGACAAGCACTAACACCACTCATCACCTTGTACACATGGCTAGAAAAACCCTGCATCAGAAATTAAAGACGAGCAGGTGTCTGATGATATACCTACTTGAAAACAAAAAAATCCATTAAATCTCTATGCGAACCTCTATGTGAAAACTGTTCAAACTGCTTTTTAATGAGTATGCATATTTGGAAAGTGTTAGGAGACATCATTTTGTAAACCAACCATACTCCAGAGTTTTGTAAACTATCCCTCAACACAAATTGTCGCAAGAGGTGCAAAATCAGTATACCCTAGTAAAACATAAAAATCCAATAAAAATGGCTGATGAACAGTTTATACTTTCCATTTTTAGTTCTGGATAAAATGTAATAGCAACATAAATGGTTTTAAAAAAGAAGAAAAGAAGTAAAATCAAAAACAAATTTTAACTACAAACAAGACAGCATCATAAGTCCTCACCTCTTTATGTAAAGCTTCACGTTCTTTGGCAAAACCCCTAATTTTATCATCTGAAAATAAAGGGGAAAAAATGTTTGTAAATTTAAAGTTAAAAAAAACCAACAAAAAAGAAAGAAAATTTTTTAACCAGATTTCCATTTGTGAATTGCTAGGGTGAACATATAGTGGGTTGTAAAAGAAATAGAGGGTAAAATAGCAGCATCCCTGACAAACCTGTAAAACCAATCTAAATATATGATAATGTAACCTCCAGGCATGTTTTCAATCCACTTGTCAAAAAATATCTCACAACACAAAAAAAAAACAAACCCAAAAAACAATGGACAAAAATATGTTGGACCAATCATATAATACTATGGTTGTTTGAAAATAGACACAATCCATCATTGTCCCATATCTTAGCCATTATAATCATTATTAACGACCCAGACTCAAGTTTGAGACAAATCTTGGACTGTGCCCACTTTGATACATCCTGTTGTATGGCACTTTGTTTTGCTGACCAAATCCTCTTGCATGCTTTGTAGACGTCAGCAGCTACAGCACAAGGTATGAAATTGATTGGCTTAGACCAAGAAAACTGCGTTCAGCCATGAATGTATAATGAAGATGTATTTCATTTACCATAATGTATGAGTAAAATCAGGTTTAAATGCATCACATTGCTGAATTCCTTTCCACGAAGATGAGTTGTCGTTTAAAAGATTATTTGTCTTCCAATGAAAAGTCGCTCACAATGCCTTCCAATATCAGATGTCCCATGGCAATCAATGATTCAAACATAGAAACTTGATTGATTAAAACCAGTTATTGTCAATCTCTAAATCTTGTCACAGCCTCACATCCTTTTCCTTCTACGCTTCAGTTCAAGGTAATTTTGCGTCTTTTAAAAAAATATGAACATCAAGAGCTTCCAGATGTGCAGTCACAGTGACAGCTCAGATGCACTTATGACCCAACTTTTTGTTTATTCTCCCAGAGAGCTGTGTAAGTATTTGATTGAAGGTTACCTTATGAGAGGTAGTGGGCTGATGCCCCTCAGCATCCTTTGTGTTAATTAGCAGTAATTGGTTGGAGGCATTTGTTAGGGTGAGTAAAGTTATTTTTGGTGTGATAAGCTGAGAGAAAGGGGGGTGGGTGGGGGGGGGGGGGGGGGAATTATATGTTTTGAACCATTAAAAATCAAATTTTATACAAATAAAAAACAGATATTT
>JARFNW010209959.1:0-15674 GCA_031763155.1 Dirona albolineata
ATCATTAACAAAAATGGCGAAGACAAAATTCTTTACACTTTCTCTCAGTCTCATCATTCTCTTCTTCTTAGTCAAAATACATTTTATTATTATTATTTATAGAGTATGCAGTGGGCTCATCACCTGCTCGTCCTTAATTTCTGATGCAGTCTTTCTAGCCATGTGCTAAGTGCTTGGTGATGAGTGGTGTAAGTCCTTGTTTTCATTTGGATCTATTTCCATTTGTCATGTACACCCTTCAAAGCTTGACACATGGCTGGCCCCTACACTACACTGCTATTTATTTGCGGTATAAATTATAATAATAATAAAGTTCTTTATAAAGTAAAGTTAAAGTTAAAGGGGACACCATAAACAACATCATTATTACAGAGTGATGAGGTGTTTTTTTCTTTTAAAGTTCACTTTCATTCTGGTAGTGTTCATAATCTCGGTAATGTTCATAATCTCGTTTGATAGGGTGGATAAAACCTTAACTTACAACATCTGCAAAAGTCTCTGTCACTTGCAAAGAAAATAGGTTTCTGATTTCGGACTCAGCAAAACTCTCTGTACCTCTTCCAACAGTAACATAGAAGCTAAAATTTGGCAGACCCATCAAGTCCATTTCAGCTTTGAGATATTTTATATCAAAACTCTTCCTATCTGATAGCTATATTAAATTCTACGATTTTAATTTTACATAGACGTCTTTGGTTTTAACTCTAGCATCTAGATAGACTACTAGACTAGGTAGTCTAATCTGTTTTGTATTATTTTGATCCAAATTACCAAATGGTCAAATTAAAATTTGGTAATGTATTGTAGTTTTGACGGTAAATAAAAATATATCATTTGGAATTCTTGTGGGTTTTCTTTCGCTAAATAAATATTAAATAGGCTAGGCATATATCTTATGTGCCTAGATATGTTTGTTCTTTTCAATCTGTAGAGTGCATTTCGAGCATGTCAAATTTCTAAGTTATAAATTGTACAGACACCAACAACAAGAAGATGATCTTGTTTAAAAATACGATCAGATTATCAAAATTTTAAATGTCATGAGCTTTGATAGTGATAGGTGAAATAATTTTTCAACGACTTCTCTCATGGCAGCCTCCTTGACATGGACGAATGCTGAATGAAAGTCATCTCAGTTGAAAGTTGAAAGCAATATTTAGGTTCACGATGTCTCTTACTCTTACGTTCATCAAGCATCTTCTGAAGGGACATTTAAAACCCTCACCTATATTGCAAGTGCAGGTAGTGTAATATCAACACATTTTTAAAGTTACATCTGAGCCTAAGATAAAAAAGCAAAATGAAAATTATTGTTATTCTCGTTTACGGTTAGTCTACCATTTTCATTTGTCCCTAATTCAGATTCGATTCAGATTCACTTTTTTGTTTGTTGACAACTTGCGTGTTGAAGACATGAATTCATTACCACATGAAAATGAATTACTATACAAATATAAAAAAGTAAAAGTCTTTTTTCCTTGCACAGCTCTGCAGCTGATGCTTGTTGTGGCAAGGGTTATTTCTATCTTTTTTTCTAAATATTTACCTAAGTTAGTTACAGATTACAGTAAGTTCTAAGTCTACTAAGACAAAAAAAAGACTAAGACTACTAAGAAGAAGGCTAAGACTTTCTACTAAACTAAAAGTAAGTCTAAACTAAGAAGACACACCGACCTTTTAAAATTACTTGCAACGGCAACATTGTTACTGTTACAATTACAACACTAATTACTATTTAATACAGTATACAGCATAACAATTAATTATGTGTTAGCAAAGAGGACAAGAATTTTATAATCAATGATTGTTGGGTTTTTTGTTTGTTTTTTTATCTTCCCGTCATGTTGTGTCTTCTTTAAGGCATCTTTTACAACTTGTCAACCATTGAATCAAAATGGAGGCTCGACCAGCAAGAACCATACAGAGGAGCCAGGTTCTAATTTGATAAAGCAAGACAGTACTGGTAAAAATCTATACATTGATTAATATGAAACTATCATCATGTATACTACAATTTATAAAGTGTATTTGAATGTGGCATCAGTAGTGGCTGTATCATTAGGTCGCAGGGCTCGAGATTACACAATCACAGATTCAAGTCCTGGTACTGAATATAATGAGAGGCCCAACATGGAGTATTTTTAGATTTGGAGTCATACACCTGGTACTTGTGGTAGTCAAGGGTACAGATTTGTTATTTTGACCCAAGAGTAAGGCACAAATTTAGTGCCGGCTTACAAAGCCACAGAGCAGTTTAGAATTAGTATATGTCTTTTATCATTTATCAGTGTCAAAAGAAATGCGGTGAAGTCAAGAGGTGTGTAGAGTGAGTAGTGAGTAGACATTCATGTTATACATCAGCTGACAACAAATACTTAGCATGACTAACGCACAGGAACAAGGTGTTACAACTGTTGTGGGTACATTCTGAGTGACAAAGTAAACAGGCCTTAGATAATCTTCAATCACTAAAAGTAAAAGTCATTAAGAAAGACACTTTACAGATTCTTCCTCACTTCACTTAGTATGTTAAGAAATGGCATTAATAAATAATAAATGCCATTTATATTAATGTGAGTATTATATTATAATGCACCTATCAGTATCAGGATGCTCAACTGGATATTTCTCAAGCCAGTTGAGAAGATGTTGAATGACATTGCTTTCTAGATAAAAGCCCATATTTATCTTTTTAGATAAAACTTTTGAAAAATGATTGTGTGTAAAAAAGGTGCTCTATATTTTGAAAATATTTATCAAACGTCATTGCTCCCTATTGTAGGTTGTTGTTTGCGTCAAATACTATTTTAAGAGCTTGGGATATCCATAAAACAGTGCAGTGATTTTAGAATCAAGAGATCATGGATGGGTTCTCAGGGCTTTCAGAGTTAGAAAGCTCTGTCCTGGTCCCACAAATCCTATATTGCAGATGGGCTTCAAACTGGAGGTGCCACATTTGATGCTACCTTACGCACTGTATATTATAAGTATTATATAATGTCAGAAACATGGTGTTTGTGAGCTTTTCTTTAATTTTAAGACCTACAATAAAGTGTTATAATATTTTTCTGTTTGATGGATCTGGTATTATTTATAATGGTGTTTGTATTAAAATTACTTTTTTTCAATTTCAATCAACAGATTCATCACCAGACACTCCTACTGTTCTATCAAGAAATCTTCGGTTTCCTTGTGATCACACCCATCCTCGATTGGCATGGTTAGAATCCATGAAAACACTGGAACCTACAAAAACTGGCCTAGTTGATCTTCATCCAGATGTGTTTGCCACTTATCCAAGGTTTGTTATATGTTTTGGGGTTGGATTTATTTATTTTTTTACACTTTTTGTCTCCTAACTTTATGAAAAGAAAAGAAATGCATGACAGTTCTGTATTGTAGCAGTAGTGTTGTGTATTGCAATCCCTTCTTCATGTTTATCTTCTTTGACTCTATTTTAATCTAAACTGTTGAAGAATGAGCTTTTAAGACTTATTCTTGCACTTGCAAATAAAAACTGAAGTTTAATTCAGAACAAAGGGAATTAATTCTATATAAAAAAAGTAATCAACTTCCTTCGCTTAATCGTAACTCTCTCCGCTAAATTGAAACACAGTGAGATCTGATTTGTTTAAAGATAATTCAACAAAAAATCCGGACTCAAAGTAAATTTTCACATCTGACCTTATCAACAAGCATAACATAACCACTAGACACAGTGGGTTGATCACCTGCTTGTCTTGATTATTAATCCAAAGAACTTCCAGTTCTATCTTCTATAGAGCTTGTCCCTACACTAGACTGCAGTATAAAATGGAGTGAATAAAAGAAAGAAAGAAAATTCCATCAAAAATCCTGACCTGACGTAAATTATCACAACTGACCTTATCAGCAAGCATGACAAAACCACTGCCTGTCATTTACCGTCATTCAACACAAGTAATACCTGAGACTAGTCTCTCTTGACAAAAACGTTACTGTAATGTGAAACCTTGACTCACACTACCGTCACAACAAGATAATGCTGTTTACATACTCAGCCTGAAGTAAGGTATATGGCCTTTTGTTTAGAAGTCATCAGCTAGACTGGATTTGTTTGAGATCAATTAAGTTGGGAAGTCAGCACACGTTTTGTTTGGGGACAATTTGGAAAGAGTCAGTGCCTGTGATCGATTAAGTCAACGCCTCTGTAGCCAATAGAGGCCTGCATTGAATTTTTTAGTGATGTCAGCACCGTCAGTCTTTTGGATTACCTTCTTGTTCTAACCCGGCATTAACAATTCCATATATGTTAGGATTGCCTAATATGACAAAGATGGAAGAACGAATCCTCCTTAAGTTTGTAAAGCATTAGTTTTAAGACTAAAATGAAATAGAAACAAACAAAACAATAACGAAAAATGGCAATAAAAACAAAATAATCCTTTCTAATGAAGCCATAACTTATCTTTAAGGTCCTAAGCCAGTAAAAACTAAGATGGGAAAAGATAAACTTACACAATATAATTCATTATGACCTCTCCCAGTCATTTTTATCCATTCCACTTGATCACAACTTTGAATAATCACAACAAATTCTCGATTCCTGACAAGTTGTGACTTTGGGGGTTGAATTGCATTACATTCTTTAATCCTGTAACCTTTCAATTTCAGAATAGACATCCTTCACAAAAATGTCCATTGGCAAAGGATGTACAGACATATAGTAAGTTGTATGATAAGATAATCGTATTTCGAATATATGTGTGTGGGTTTGGATTCTAAAGTGTTTAAAGTTGGACTTTCTTATTGGAAGCTGTTTAGTTAATTTAAAGGGTGTAGTTTGTAATATATTTGATGTTGGAATTTATAAAAAAATTATTATATATCAACAGGATTATGGTTTTATGAAATCAAGAGCAGAATTGAGTGGAGGAGGTAGAAAACCATGGCCACAAAAAGGATCCGGACGAGCTCGTCATGGTAGCATAAGGTCTCCGTTGTGGATCAGAGGTTGGTTGGTGTACATAAAGTGTAAAAATTGTTTAGAAGGATCAATTAATGTATATTATGTAATAGTAGACCATGTTTTAGATTTATTTTAATTGTAAGATTATGACACTATTTGTCAAAATGAAAAAGGAGCTGTTAAAACTATAGACTATTTACACACTTTTGAGATATATGAAGATTTGAGAATTGAGACACCATGTTGTTTCCCGATCTATATGAGCTTCTTGAAGCATCCACGATTAAAGTTTGACTGTATTTTTGTATTGTTGACTGTGTTGTCAAAATTCTATTCCTTGATTGACAGGTGCCAAGGCTCATGGCCCTAGAGGTCCAACCAGTTACTTCTACATGCTGCCAACACATCAGAGAGCTCTTGGCCTTCGAGTAGCCCTGACTTGTAAATATGCACAGGTAAATTTTGACTTTGGTTCTGTGCGTAGGGTTTTTGTGGTAACGTTTTTTAAATTCCCGAAGAGCGCTGTCGCCAGGCGAAGCAGAATTTTTAGAAATAAATTTACTGACATTCAGACATAGGCAAAGCTTGTCACCAGACACAGATTTTACCTGATGCATTCTTTAGTGCCTTCCATAAATACTGTGACAGGGGTGTCCTCTTTGCCCAGCACCGTGAAATGATTGAAAATTAAAGATTGTCAGCAGTTTAAGTCAGACATGTATAATTGCCATTGACAGTGTTAAAGAACAGCCTTTGCATGTCGAGAAACAGTGATCACATGGGGTATATGGTGTGAGAAATATAAAAGACAAAATTCTCTTATTTTACAGAATGATCTTGTCATCGTTGATTCTTTGGATCTTCCTACTTCTGACCCACAGGTAATCATTTTATATTTATCTCTTAATTTATGTCTATTGCCTCTTGTGTACAGCTTGGTATCATTTTCATTTTTCTTTTGTTTGTTCTATCTTCTGACCTAACTCATTCTACCTATTAACTATGATGAGTTTAGCCTGATGTTCAACCCTGAAATTTCAACACATCAACATGCGAAACAGGATCTCTTTTTTTTCTTCAAATTATTTAAATCTACATGAATGCATTCTAACCATAATGCTCATATTATGAACATGATGTTGGGATATCTGATTGGTGGATTAGGAATTCAAGACGGGCAGTATGTTTATTTTGCTGTTGCCTTGTTGCTGAAAGATAAAAGCCTGGTAAAAAAGAAAAAGAAAACTTTGGCCAGACTTGGGTATGAAATGAGTGGATTCATACTTAAAATTACATATTAGGAGTAGAGTTATACTTTTAATCCGTGTTTAATTTTTCTTTTTTTTTCTTTATTGTAATCAATGTTTGAAATAGCCTAGAATTTCAAACGTTGCACTGTGATGTTTTAGCTTATTGTACAGTTATTGTTAGTTTCTGTGGCTGCCCATGATCCTGAACTGGATTGTAATTACTTCTTTTTATGGTTTTATTTCATTTCTGCAATAAAAGAGGTATTCACCTTGTTATTGATATTTTGATATAAATTTACATTTTAAAAATCCTATTGCAGTTTTTGACAGACCTGGCAGATGTCCGATTCTGGGGATATTCAGTTCTCTTTGTGGACGAGTAAGTTTGTGGAGGTTTCTTTTCACATTGTCCTGGGTTTTGTTTGAACAATATATTTGGTGCAATAGTTTTTGAAAAGTGTGTATTCATTCTCTGTGATTTTAGTCTATTACTATTAGCAATCTTGTTTAACAATGAAGATCCTTTAATCAAGAAATTAATGTTTTCACTTGAGAAAAGTGTGAAACTGGACAATACAAAATATATTAATAATTACATTATGAATTAATAGTTAATGTAGATTAAAAATAACTAATTTCACCTTACTTAGTATGCCATCAAGTTATTTTTGTCTTATTGTATAAAATATGTTGGCAAATGTTCATTCATCCCTTTATTTTTCTTTTTAGAAAATGAATAGATAATTAAAACATTTAATATTGTATTGATTTCAGCACCGACTTCATGCCCAAAAATATTTCCAAGTCAATCAGTCAGATTCCTGGGTTCAATTTGATGCCAGCCTATGGTGAGTAATGAATTTATCAATTGTGACTATTCATAAAATCGAAAGGTACTTCATTTAGACCTAAAAATATACATCATTGACAATAAGCCAATTAACCACATTTTTTTTTTCATTGTGGCCAAAGGAAAGCTCAGCCAAATTTTAAAAGGAAAATTATGCATGTGTGTGTAAACCTTTATGAGTACCCACAATTTATATTTTCGAGCATCTCACCCACTACTGGTGAAGCACATACATACAGAATAGCCTGGTACTGTATTACTTGCGTAATTGAATACAATATATTTTGGGGCTACCATTGAAACAATGCGATGGTACGATTAGAGTGAAGTAAATTGATGAATGAATTGATTTGACACAGGGATTTTCATATTTTGTCAAATGAGTTACTATTTTATAAGTGCATTTCTCTGCTCCCACAACAAAGCTGAAATTATGAGAAAATTATTTGAAGTTGTTGGTTTCATGCTGAAGATTTTATCCTAATGGAAAAATTGTAGTGCATTTTCATCTCTTGAGTCATTGTAGGTAATATGTGAATTTTGTAGGCAATTTATTTATCCCACTACAGAATGTGTTCTAGAATGGTTTAGGTTCAACTTCTTATTTTTAGGCTGGCACTCATAGTAAACACCTTGTTTGGTCGTTTGACTCTGAAATCAAGATTTAAAAATTTAGGACACAGTTTTGTGCATGTGAGTTTGGGACCAAATGGGGGAAACTTGTTATTAAAATACACTCGAAAACGATAATTCTGAAAGTAGCATGATTCAGATATTTTTTTTAATTATCAAAATCGTCTTCATTGAAATATTTAACAAAATGTGTGCGGCATATAGTGAGTGTTTATATCGAAACCAATATTTTGACTGTGTGGTGATAGGGTTTATAGTTGTAGCACCTTTTGCGCCCAAATGATAATTGTTAAATATCAAGACATGTATGAACTAACAAGTCAGGTAGATATCTCATTTTAGTGGATTTTGGCTCACATTGTTTTTTGTCATGGATCCCTTCAAATGGTCTGACATATAATTTGATGAAAAATTTCCATTCCTTCAATAATGGTTCACTGTTGTTTTAATCAAATTGTCCCTTTCTTTTGTCTTTCCAGGTTTGAATGTAATCTCAATGTTGAAACATGAGACTCTAGTGTTGACATTGCCAGCTTTAGAAAGGATTGAAAACAAGTTGTTAGAACAGCTTCACACGACAGACAGATGTACAAAGTTCACCAACAGACGGACCCCTGAAGATTATCAAACGAGGCCAAAGGAAGATGGAAGAATGTTGAAAAAATATAGCGCACCGTTTAATGAATGATTACAAAACGTTCTCGCTTTATAAACAATTTTCATTAGATTTGATATGAAAAAACTGGTTTAGTTTTTATTATTTACTGTTTGTAGTGGTATAATTACTACACGGAAGTAGTAAAATATCATAAGCATTTACAGTCTCAAAGTTTGCAACTGTTAGGGATGTTTTATAACAAAAGTGGTGGATTCGTGAAAATCAGTGTCATTCAGAAATGAAATTTTCATTGAAGATGATTGGTTTGATAAAAGACTGGCCATTTTGGAATGTAATGTGATAGAATATGTCGTTCATGAAATTATGCAAACGCTTGTGTAATTTTGTTTATTATTAATTAATAAAGAATTTTATAAAAACCAAAATGATGCTATTGTGTTGCATAGTTGATTGCATTATGTTAGAAACCTCTTGCTTCTATAGTATATTTTGGGGGTGAAATAAAAAGAGTATTAACAGGTGGATTTCTGATGATCAAACTTAATATTTTAATACAACAAAATGAATGGGGGCATCCCAAGGATAGTAATTAATGCAGTCACTTTGGGATGCAGGTGTCCTGGGTCGGACAGCTCTTGAGACATACTAGAATTGACAAGGTTCTATCTTAGCCAGAAGCCCTGCTAATTTCGTCCTCCTTCCCGTCCAAAAAAAAAATTGCATTTGTGCTTAATAGGCAGAGTGAGGCATATTAAGTGTTGAGTGTTCCTGAGTGTTTGGTTGCTCTCCCAGAACAAATATGGTGTAAAGCTCTTAGACTTAGAGCATAGAGATGATTGTGGATAAGCGCTATGGCTATAAAGTACCATTCATTCTTATCAGCTTACAATCAAGTGGTATCACAGATGGACTTTAAACAGGAAGTCCCTGCACACTTTGCATGCTGTCTTCACTGATTACTTATCGACATCCTGCTTTGTTTGCCCCTCAAAATTAAATAGTTTGTTAGAAGGAAAACAGAATCCTTTTCCATCAGTGTCAATCATTGATACCAGTATATCTCAAAGCCCATCACAAGTTCGTCTACACTATAAAGTGGATTTCATAGGAAAGATCGATAGGACAGGGTGTGATAATGATATCTTGCAGTTGCAGGACCAACGCAATATATAGAAACAAAGCTACCCCAATGCCTTATACACAAGTTATTACACTGCTTGGCATAATGTAGCAGATTGGATGCGGTCACAATGTGCATTAAAGATGGAAAATAAAAATTTATTTATTTTGTAAATACAATTGCAAGACAAAAGACGTTTTCTTTTCAACTTTAATCATATAAAACTTGGCACAATGTTAAGTTCCGATGTAAAAGAGTTATCAGGACAAATGCAAATGAAGGCATGTAATATGTTGCATTTATAAATCTGTGTCCATATAAGTACTAATTAATATCCATACCAGTATGCAAACATAAATATGCTTAGATAACAATGTTACCACACTTCCATTGAGTCGTATTATCTTGCCAAAGGAAATTTGTGGTTTCTAAATGTCAGATCTGATTCAGTGAATGAATGAATATCCATTGAATATATAAATAGTTCAAAGACTGATCACAAAAAAATGGACATATGTTTTTGAAGTATTGAATGAGAACTACACTCAACTCTTGAGGGTGAATGTGCATATATAAATTCTTGATTCATTAAACAATTCAATTCTAACTTATATTTACCCTTAAAATCTTTGCATCCCAAGATCTCACGAAACCAAAAACATATAATTGCACTATTCTAGGGAGCAAAACTCAGAATGAATATTATATAACAAATCTGTAAGTTAAGCAATATTAAAGTTTGCATACATAGTGAGAAAAGTTTGACTGAAATAACGCTTTAAAATAATCATTATAATAAATAATGATAATAATGAATATAGTGCACAAACTCCCTGCTTCTAGGGAAATGAAATGGTGTGAAATTTAATCATTTGACATAACTCATTCCATAGCAATATATGATTCCCAGCAAAACTTGTACCTGTATTTTTGTATGTAAATTCAAAAATATGTCACTCATCACATCAGGTTCCATTCTGTTTCTGTGATATTTTGATCATCAAGACATTTCATTTGAATGGAAATGTATTTGTTTTAACTTACTAAAAGCCCTGTGAAAACTATAATAGACAAATACAATGGACGATTTCTTGAATAAAAAAATTCAACAAAACTCTTATATATATATATATATCTATATATGATGTATAATATGTTATCTTGAATATAATGACAAAACTTGGAAAAAATATTCTACATCATTATTTAAACATTTCTTAAATTTTCACATAATTTTTGTGAATCCTGTCAGTGTGCCTAAATAAAAAGAAGTCATTGTCAAAATTTAAAGATTTCAAACATACTTAACAACAGATTTGGCCTACCACTTATATTCATGCAAAAATTAAAGAAAATCTAAACATAATAACAATAACATGTTTGATCTGTTTTATATATTCTTTGTTTTAGCTCTGGCATAATAAAATCTTTCCATTACTGCATGCTCTCTCAAGCTAAAGTGTTGAAATTTTTACCCATTGCATAATCCCTTTGCGTAGACACTCTATACCAATGTCATCAATGCCCAACAGAAATGGTAATAGTACATTTTTTTAATTACAACATTTTTATTGATATTTTATATATGGGAGTGCTTCGAGAGGTCACCGGTCACTCCGCATCCGCATCAAATAAGAAAACAAGCCCAGTGTTGGTTAGATTAAAACCTTCCACTCAAATAAGAAAACATTAGTTTAATGTTGGCTACATAAAAAAATTAAATTAAAAAAAAACCATAGTCTAGTGTTGGCTACATTAAAACCTTCCACCCACATAAGAAAACAATAGTCTAGTGTTGGCTAGATTAAAACCTTCGACCCAAAATAAGAAAGCAATAGTCTTGTGTTGGCTAGATAAAAACCTTCCTCCACCGGTGGCCCATATAATATTATGAGACCAGCATAAGGGCTCTCAAACACAGGTCACTGGTGGCCTATATAAGTCGAGCCTTTATAAATATATTTGTGAAATGGGGATGTCGCTTGGATATTTTTCATGACTGTATTGCAAAAGACGAACTTTGTAAATTCAAGCCCTTTAAAATATTGGTGAACTACACATTTCATAATGTTAAAAACTGTGGTTTAAGTTGAATATTGGACATCACACATCTAAAAATACCAATAATAACAAAAAACCCAAACATTTGAAGACAATTAAATACTTTTCATATTTCACAATGAATGAGATAGGACAAAGGCTTTCATAATTCAACAATTAATTAAAATCCTTTTGGGTTGCATCCTTGAAATAGCTTGCCTTAGGCTTGTTTTTGCAATCCAGTCTCAACTTCTCTCATGACTCGCAAACATGTTTCCTCCCGGAACGGAAGAGCTACACACTGGATAGCAATTGGCATTCCCTCAGAACCTTCGACAGTCTTTTTGGCAAACATCAGATTTGAAAGAGTAAGAAAAGAAAGAGAAATCATAAATATATATCGAAAGAATAGCAATATAATTTCCTTGAAAAGAACAATTATCCGAATCCTTGTTTAGAAAAACAGTGGGTCATCAGTGTAATACCACAGACTCATTTTTAAGAGTGACCACAATCAAATTGTAAAAGTTTGCCATGCTTACTTTTAGACATTGAATAACTGCCCCACCCCCACCCCCTATCAAGAAGTATATTATGGATTTTAAAAAATGGGTGGAAAAGCTGCTCACCTTCAGCAGTAACTTTTCTAGCAACACAGATGCTTTGTACACTGATGGATCCATGGTTTTTCTCACATCCTCTTTTGTCACTTTGGTGACGGGTATAGCACCACTGGGGTAATTCAGACTGTTGTACAGTTGGCAATACACACCGCCAGCTGAGGAATTGAATAAGGTGGGAAGGTTGTTTCCATTATTTTTTAACACTGTTCAACATGTTAAAGTGAGCAGAAAAAAACAGATAAAAATAGAAATCCTACTGAGTCATCAAATCACATAACATGCAGAGATTGGAATATTAAAAAGAACTGTTATGTTTAGTACTTTCTGAGATAATAGGGACATTCAAATGACCAACTATATGCTATATGGACAATCTATAGTGCAAAACAAATCTAACACTGGTCAAATCGCTGACAATGTGTTAAATAGACAGGTCTTTAACTCACTTGAGACTGAGCTGATTTTAGCGTTTATTCTTTTTTTTACCCAATTTCAAAAATTCATAACAAAAATATCTTCCAACCAACATAAATTATATTTGTCAGAACAAATAAACAAATATTGCCTTATCATTTAAAAGACAAATTATCTAAATATGTGCATAACTTTTTCTGCTATGATTTTTTTTTTTTATATACGCAATTTCCATTTTCTGAATTTTTCTTTAGAACAAATGAAACTACTAAAAATTGGGTGATATTCAGGGTCATAGACAGTGATATATCCATTAGAATCTTCATCTGATCCATTTAAAACGAAAACAAAAAATATTGAGTCAATGGCACAGCATGTACAAGATTTAAATGAATTGCTAGACAGATGATCCCAAAACAATGGGTGAAGTATTTCCTTTAGAACCGTTATTAAACAGTGTAGGGACCCGCTCTGTGTCTGGCCGAATACAGTGTACAAGACAGAAGGCGATGTACAGACCCAGATAAAAATGTATTCAGGTTACGTGTAAGTCTGTGCCCCACTAGCACACATGGCCTAATGCAGAGCTGGAAGATCTATGGATCAATATTTTCAAGGCAGAGGATTAGCCCACTGTGCAAATAAACTTTGTTTGGTACAAGAAGCAATTCACTATTCAATATTACTCATATCTGGACCAGACAACATTGGGCGAAGAGACTAGCTAGAAATATGACAATCACTTTAACCGGTCTACTTTTGCTTCTCTGATGTGGGTCTGCGTTTGACTTCAAAGAAAAAAGATTTCTTGTTCCACCAGAACATGAATCGACACATAGACGGAAATACATCAGACAAAAATGGGAAAATCATTCTCATGTAATCAAACATCAATTCACTTCACATTAATGAAATAGAGACATTGACCACAAATCTCACAAGTGAGGAGATGCATTAAATCCTTCTTTGGGGCGGCTGATGGGAACACAGGGCAAATGACGGCATCTAGTTTCTTTTCCAACCAAGATCTCGTAAACTTCTCTTGCCATTTCTGGATATGATGGAACAGAAGAATAACTTGAGATATACCAAAATACACCATCATTTCATTTACTCAAGAATGTGGATGGGAAGTAAGGCAGGTCAGAGAGGTAGTCAATACAGAAGAATGAGAAAGTGAAGATCATCAGCAGGGACCTAACCTGTGCCTGCAATGGTATCTGGTACCCGATACCATTGCACTGGTTAGGTCCCTTACTCACCGCCCATTGAGCATAACCAATCAAAAGATTGAACCATCTGAAAATGGCAATATTGATAGCTCAGTAGGTTGAGTGTCGGTGTTCTATGGCCAGCACAGCAGTGCTCAACTCTCCCTAACTAACAATCTAGAAGAACACATTACAAGCAATGAATGGGGTGTCAGACACTGGGTCTTTTATTCTTATTTCTAGGAAGATCATTAGTCGGATTACCAGGATACCGAAGGCCATTACTTACAGGCGCCGCACCTCGCCGCGCATTCCCTTTCAGATGGCTCTTCATATAGAATGCTTATTCCCGCTCTCCTCCTCTTGCTTTGTCCCTGGCTGACCTTGTTTTGTATACCTGCTCATGTGTGTATAAACCACTGTACCAAATTATTATTACCATTTAGGTGGGTTTTTTTTAAAAATAATTTATTATTGAAGAATATCGAATTCTGCTCGAATATTTTGGTCTCCGGTTTCAATAATGCCATCAGATTTTGAGTGCGGTCAATCCCCATGAAGATATTGGCCATGGAAAGTAGGTCCAGTGACGTCAGCCATCCTGGCGCCAGTTGTTCGAGGCCTGGCCCAGGCGACGGTCGGGTGATGACAGGTCACGACAGTACAAAAAGCACTAGTAGGAATTACAACTTCATTCCTACGTAAAATGAACTGTGGTCGCCCTAAGTCAAATAAGTCAAGATCATACACCCTTGTTACTCCTTTGGCATAAAGTAATATTGAACAAGTGATCATTATAATATTAAAATAATGTGCAGTTTAGTTATGGAAGCCAATATCATAATATATTCTAATTTTTCTTAGTTTTGGGAGTTGTATTTTTCAGTGGTTTTCTAATGGTTCATTCTACTATCTTTAAAATATCAATGGTAAAATAAAATACACATTCATATCTATTACAGCAAAACATATTGCTGTGTCATAATCAATTCAAAGCAGTTTATCATTAAATATTTACCAGAAATTTCTTGATGTGCTGTTGATAATCATAGACTGATCTGTGGGTGATATCAATAATAATAATGATAAAATGATAATCACAATATATTTTCTAAACATTTTATAAAGATTTGAGACGGATAAGATACAAATTACTTTGTTACCATTACTGAAACAAATTCAGAATATAATGCACAGAATATGACAGACTGGTGGGGATGATGATGATCTGTTTGAAATAGCTGTATGTCAAAATAGATGTGAAGAGTATTTTATCAAGAAAGAACATCTGTGATGGCGTTTACAGTATTTTGAAACCAATACAAAAAAAGTATATAATGGGTATAATATCATGGGCAAATAATTGTGTTTGACACATCCATAAATTTGATAAAAATATGTTCATGATACATCGTATTACCTTTAAAATCATTAAGCGTATCACTAAACAACTACAAAAACTGTAATCATGAACTTTAATTATGAAGTGCCCATGGGTGTGTTTCTGCGATACAACTTCATTGCTGCAAGGCTGTAAGATATAAATGAGCATTGTATCAATCCAGAGAAATTTACCAGATAAGACTTAAAGCACTAACACTCACAGTGGAATTTTTATTTTTCATTTTTAGGTACCTTTAACCATAACTTAATTTGTAAATGAGATTAAATTTTGAACTTACAATTCTTTGCTCAAAAACTTTAAAGAAATGCCCCACTTAATATAATTAACTATTTTATTACAAACAAAACTTGACAGTGAGAGGTTTGCAGTAACAAAAAAAACAAACAACAAATCATGAACAAACAAAATTAACAAACCAGACGAAAATACCAATAGACTCTTACTTGAAGCCAACAGCAGCAGCCATAAGATTAGCTGAAAATTTATCCTTGATTAGCACAGGAAAAGAGAAGAGAGAGAAAAGCACATGTCAGGTAATATGAGTATTTATTTGCATATACA
>JARFNW010210070.1:0-15667 GCA_031763155.1 Dirona albolineata
TCTCATCATAATATCTCATGGATGTCTCTCATCATAATATCTCATGGATGTTTCTCATCATAATATCTCATGGATGTTTCTCATCATCATATCTCATGGATGTCTCTCATCATAATATCTCATGGATGTCTCTCATCATAATATCTCATGGATGTTTCTCATCATAATATCTCATGGATGTCTCTCATCATAATATCTCATGGATGTCTCTCATCATAATATCTCATGGATGTCTCTCATCACAATATCTCATGGATGTCTCTCATCACAATATCTCATGGATGTCTCTCATCATAATATCTCATGGATGTTTCTCTCGTATTCCATTGGCAACCTCAAGTGGATTATACAAGACAAAATGATTCCTTTATGATGGGTGCTGGGGGGGGGGGGGTAGTATTCAGACCTGCATTACGTGGAAGGTCTTGGATACCACATTCTCATATTTGATGACGTTACGAAATTATACCTAATGTCTTTATCCCTTCGTGTCGACTCAGAGCCAAAGTGGCCGACAAGATCCAGCTGATTGAGAACCTGCTAGACAAGGTCAATGAGATGCTCATTGGAGGTGGAATGGCCTTCACCTTCCTCAAGGTCATCAACAAAATGGAGGTGGGTATCCCATTGAGGAACACTGGATGGATTTTTGTGTTTTTTGGTGCTAGTGTGTGTAGGGAAGGGGGTGGGGGGATGGGGTGCTGTCACTCTGTCCTCCATCATCTTACCTCAATCTTTTGTCTCTTATATTATCCATCACATATACTTGCCCCTTCTTCAATACCAAACTAATTTGGGGACAGCTCTATGTTCAATCTTTGAATACTGTACAAACCATCTCCATACTCACAAAATCAGCGACTACTTTGCATGGCCTAACGTAGTGCCAGGAACTTCCGTAATTACCCACTGGGGAGCTGGTATCGCAGTGGTTAAGTCACTCACATTTGGTTTGAGAGGTCGCGGGTTCAAATCTCAGTGGAAGCACTGGATTTTTTTCTCAAGTCCTCGATCCCACGTTGCGGCGCTGCACTGCAGCTTACGCTTGGGTTATTCTGTTTTACCCTCGGAATAGTCCCCAAAGACAAATGTCCCTTTGGGATGAATAAAGGGAATTTCCAATTGGTACTTTAAACATAGCAGGCCTACTGATTTTTCATTTGTATAATTGATTATTCTACATTTCCCAGATTGGAAATTCCCTATTTGACAACGACGGTGCAGGGATTGTTCAAAGCCTGATGGACAAGGCATCAGCTAAAGGGGTCACGATCCACCTGCCTCAAGACTTTAGAACTGGAGACAAATTTGCAGAGGATGCCATGATTGGTTCTTCCACTGTGTCGGCCGGAATCCCCGCTGGATGGATGGTGGGTGTCCGATAGATGGAGGGAAAGGAACATTTTTTATTACAATATAGTACACTGACTCTTTTTTTACGTAGCCATGGCGATTGGTTCTTGTTGTTAGACTAAGCTGATAAGTTTATTTGGTGTACTGTCTATTTTTCTGCTTCAGCTATTGGCTATTTTATGTCTTACAAGGCAAGGTGACGGTAAAAAGGTTGCATCAGAAATTTGGTAAAATGAAATTGATCTGTACAGACAGAGATATTCAAAGAGTGGAATAAATCAATCTGACTCGTGCTCCAGTCCGTCCAGTCCCTGACTTGATGAGTCATCCGTCTCCCTGGCATTTCAACGTGTTCTTTGATTATTCACGTTACACACTTGATACTCCCCTCAATCCTTGATGTCCTTGATGTCTCCTCCCACAAAACAACAGATGGCTCGACGGTTTTGAAATAAGATGAAAGATAAGATGAAATAAGATAATTTTATTAGTCCAAAATGAAATGGAAATTTGCTTTGTCAAATTTTCTCACCCAGCTGAACACCGACCTTGTCTTTATGCTGATTCCTTTTTCCGTACCCACACATTTCATTAGTTCAATGACAGCTTTCTTGACTGGAAACAAATTGTCACAGCAAAAGCCCTGTTTTATTCACCCCATCACATTTTAAATTGAATGTAATGGTATGAACAAGTAGAATAATTAGGTATAACTTAATTAATTGTTAGATTTTATTACATTTCTCAAAAAGGGACAGTACTGTAATTCAAAAATCAATCAATCAATTTATATATTGACAAATACAAACAGTTGTGAAATTGTTTCCTTTCAGCATTAGTTCTTATTATAAGTTATATAAGTGTGTGCTTTGGTAAGTTATCATGCTTTGGTACATTATTGTAGGAACAAACTTGTTAGTCTGAAGTGAAATTTGTGTACATTGTGTCTGGAGAGTTTTTCTGGATATTTGACAATGTTTATTAAAATCGGGATATAACCCTAGCCTTAAATCCTTTTATCACATGGCAAATTTAGTTTGGTTCTATTTGGTGAAGATGTCTGATTGGTGATTGTTTTTTTATAACAACTTAATATCTGTGACTGAATATGTTCATTCTTTGTTCAGGGATTAGACATCGGCCCAAAGACGGAATCAGACTTTAACACTGTCATCAGCAGGGCAAAGACCATTGTCTGGAACGGGTCAGTGTTTTCATACAATAGAATTCTTGATTTTGCCTTTTTTGGTTTGCGTAGTTCCACAATTTCTATAGATGATGGGTGAACACCAGAGCCTACGTTGTAATGCCGTTTGGTCCAGATGCCAGTAATATTGAACAGTGTATTGCTTCTTGCACAAAACAAGGTTGATTGAAACATTGGGCTGATCCCCTACACGGCTTAAAAATCATGATCTATGACATGCCCATTTATTTATCGGCCCGGCACTGGCTTGCGCTAATCTTGATCAATTTTATCTGGGTCTGTATATTAATGCCAGAGCTTAATGTCACGGTCCAGGGTTTGAATCTTGGTTGGTGGACCTTTCAGGGTTGACAAGGCTCTGGTCCAGAAGTGTTATTATTATGATTATTATTATTATGATTATTATTATTATTATGATTATTATTATTATTATTATCATCATCCATTATTATTATTATTATTATCATTATTATTATTATTATTATTATCATTATTATTATCATTATTATTATTATTATTTTTACTATTATTATTATTATTATTATTATTATTATTATTATCATCATCATCATTATTATTATAATTATTATTATTATCATCATCATCATCATTATTATTATTATAATTATTATCATCATCATCATCATCATTATTATTATTATAATTATTATCATCATCATCATCATCATTATTATTATTATTCTATGCCAATAGGGCTTCAGGAGGGGCTAGCACTGATATGACCTAATAGTATCGGAATGGACAATAATCCAATGAAAAACGAGACGCTTGAAGGCATCGTAGGCATTAAAAGTCCTTGCATGATTTACCTTTCATTTCCTTGACCTTCCTTTGTTTCCTTCCAGACCTCCTGGCGTGTTTGAGTTTGACAACTTTGCCAGCGGTACAAAGACCATGATGGAGGCTGTGGTCAAAGCCACCCAGGCTGGCGCCATCACCATCATTGGTAAGGGTTTACCCTACTGTGATTTTGTTATTAGAACTTTGACTTAAATGACAAATGATTTTCTTTTAAATAGGCAGCAATTCTAGTTTAACTTTTGTTTCTTTTCTGTCATTTAAAATGTTCTTTTTAAAACTACTAACTTACAAAATAATGTATTTTAAACAGACATTGTGTAAATCAGTCCTTGTTTTCGGATTGCCTATCGTCAGGAAATCAGTTTTAATTTTTACTTTCTCTTAGTTTGTGTTTTATTTTGGTTTGTTTTTTGCATGATATGGTTTTAAAAATTTTTCAATTCCCCCCCCCCCCCCCCCTCCTTTCTTGTTGTGTAGGTGGTGGAGACACTGCTACCTGTGCCAAGAAGTTCAAAACGGAAGATAAAGTGAGCCACGTCAGCACAGGAGGTGGAGCCAGTCTGGAACTTTTGGAAGGTGAGTGGAATGGGTCAGATTGATGGAGACCCTCTTTTTTTTTTGGGGGGGGGGGGGGGGGGGCTGGTTTCTTTGGTGTTGTTGTTTCATGTATATTTTGTACCTTTTTATATTCAATTTTGGGAGAAAGAGCCAACCTTGGAATTTGGTGCAATCTACACAGGCAAGATTGTTGAAATGAGGTAAGTGATTCTTTTGTTGAATGAAAAAAAAATCTACCCTTGTTGTGTTGCGATCAAGCAGAGGGAGTTGCGATTCATTGATGGCTTTGTTGTAGGCATTGGACTCACTACTGAAAAGTTTTTGGTTTGATTCCTCTGTCCTCACCCCCTCAGATGTTTGTATGACCCCTAGTGCTACAAGCACTTAAGATTTAACTTATAGCTTTGAAAACCGATGGCAAAGGGCGGAGGAAGAAGAGGGCCAGGAGTGAGTATATAATTGTCGATGGAAATGGTGGGAGTGAGAGAAAATGAAAAAGAAAGAGAGAAATTGAGATGCCTTTGTATTTAATTGTGATTAGACTTTTGCTCTTCCATTGATACGTTACTCTGCATATTTTATCGCAAACCATTCCAGAGATTTTGGTGTCATGGTAGAATTGCACCCCAAACTGAAGTCTGTATTGTTGCACAATTCACAGTTGGATCAAAGAAAGGTGAGTCGACTTCTGACTAGCCAAGTGTGGCTATAATTCTGCTGTTTGTTTTGTCATGCATATTCCATTATTAATATACTGCTGAGCAATGTCAGACCCATTTCTTAACGAGGCACTGGTAACTTATTGACACAAAAAGTCTGATCCCAACCAAATGATCTAAGTATGTACGCAGACCACAGATGCCTTAAAAGCTGTCAGACCACGAAATCAAAATTCTGTGGATTTAGAGTTGAGGACAGCTAAGAGCCGACATCGGAAATAGTAGTGAATTTGAGTCTGTAATACACAATATGAAGACATTTTGTCTTTTCAATAACTCTTAATTCATCCAACTTTTTCAGGTTTCTCATGCCAGTTCCTTAGGCTTCGACATAGGGCATGAGGTCCAGGTAAAATATTTTGGTAGAGATCCGTCCACTGGCCACCATCGCATTTCCCGAAAAGTTCTCCAAGCACCTGCCGTACCTTTGATACGAAACTTGAACCCAAAGCTTTGATTGTAATGTGTTTACATTTTGTGAATAGTTTGTGTAGTGTGAGATGGCTCTATTGTGGAAAGAATGGTTGAATTTTTTTTTAAGTGAATCACTGTGTATATTCTAAGTCCAAGCTATCTGTGTAGTGAATATGATTTGTATGCATTTTAAATAAAGACTATTTTTTTCCTCCTAAATTGTTTAATTTTGTCATGTTTTTATCAACAAACCTGTTTTTACTTTACAAGGACTGTTCTGTTATAAGTTAAGTTACAAAATATGAATCACTGAGATAAAAATTTATTTAATCTCATAAATTTACTGAAATAAACTCTCTTTATCCTGATACATAACATGACACTCAGACAATATTTGTTTTTAATAAAGAGGGGAAACATGACACAACCATAAGAAAGATTATGGGGCACAACAGAACGTCTACTGATGACGGCTATTTATGTTGAAATGTTGGGAATACTTGTATGACATAAAAACTGAATTTCACTAAATCCATACATGCACCTTGCTGCATCATTCAATACAGAATCTGAGTTTCAAATTGACAACCTACATGATTTTTCGATCAACTGATATAGGTATAAGTTAAATACCAAAAATGTAAATCCCAAAGGCATCATTCTGACGAAGTAGCTGTTTCGATAAGTTATCATACTAATTACCGGCTGGCACTGGGGAAGCGAGGTGGCCTAGTGGTTATGACAGCGGACTCTCATGGTGAAGATCTTGGGTTTGAATCCTATCCTAGTCACTTCGTTGTTTTTCTTGGGCAAGAAACTTAACTCCTCACTCGACCCAGGTGTAAAAATGAGTACTAGCTTGCAGCTGGGGAAGTAATCTGCAATAAACCAGCGTCCTATCCAGAAGGGTGACTTATTGTCACTCAGTCCGCTTCACGCTATGGAAACCGGGATAAGCACCTGCTCTATGGGCCAGAAAGAGTTGTAGTGAACAATTTATTTTTTTATAAGAAAAAAAAAATGGAGAGTTGTGTGGAAAATGTGGTTTTGTCACATGCAAGATAATTTAAATGATGTAAGCCTTGGTGATAGCCAAGAATATGTAGTAGATTTTCGACTGAGGCATTTCTGATTTAATGATACATTTAAACATGGGTTTATAGTCTATCCCTGTACAAGTACAGGTTCACACACTTTTACATCACGTATCCCTCAACAAGCCATCCCATTGAAAGTCCTCAACTCCTCTGGAGATCATACAATAGGGCAGCCTGTTCGGCTCATCAAACTAACACACGGACAATATATATCTCTGCTTGTAGCTGGATATTCCTTCACATCCGAGTCGAGTGAGCAACAAAATTTGCAAAAGCATCTTTTCCCAGTGACTCAGCATTTGACCTTGCATTGTCTGGATTCGAGCCTGGGTTCTCATAGTCTCGAGCTGGGTAAACTAATCACTCAGTCACCAAGTTTGTTGTATTTCATATATAATTCTATTTGAGACTTTTACCATATTTTGATGTCACTATATTCGTCATGACGTTTAGATTACATTACAACACTCCACCACCACCACCCCACCCCCCAATCCTTATAGATGAGAGGGATAAAATAAAGTCCAAGGCTAAACAAAATAAATTTTATTGGTCATCTGAACATCTGCTCACGTGGAAACTGTACCTTGGGGTGATTTTTTAACGTTTTTTACAGTTACAAATTTTTGAGACACGAACGGTTTACCTAACCATTTTATTTTAGTCTACCATTGTGTACAAAGTCACGTCAATAAAAACCCAACCTTCTGATTGGTCTAATTTTAAGTTGTTACCAAGTTGTTTACAAAATGGCCGAATGAATTCAAACGACTCATGTGAAATTTAAACTTTGTCCGTTTGTCCAATATTTCTGCTTTAAGCCAGTTGATACCTTCTCAGTAACAATGTAAGTTACTCAAATTTCATCAAAATTGGTTTTGTAAAAACGAAATATGTAAATTTAGTAAATACAGTCCATTATAATCTACGTCTCTAAAGTTAAAGCAGAAGTAGAAGAAGCCTTCACTCTTCTCTTCTGGCTGCAGCAAGGACAAGCTGTGTCATGTCCGTTTCGTATTAAATAAATGTTAGTGATCAGATGTCATTTGTTTTATGTGATGAGAGATTATGAAATATGATGGCAACGTTGCCTTTATTGAATATTGGTTAGTTTCTGCAACACAGCATTTGTTTGTTTTGATTATATTGTTGTAGTAGTGTTGCCAGTTGCAGCAAGGAACAATAACAAACAAAAAAGGAAGTGAGTGTGAGTGAAAGGGAGAAAATGAAATGAAAAAAATGTCACTCTGTCACCCCAAGGCCAAGGTTCAAACTCTTAAGACAAAGGATCACTGACATTAGAAATAGACATACTATTTTGTGGATTTTTTTTAAGTTTTAGGATATTTTCTTGTAATTGATAATTGTAATTGTTTAACTTAAACTTTAAGTTTAATTGTATGTGTGTAATGTAATAGTAATGTGTGTTCATCAAGTTCAAGTTTTAATCACAGGAAATTCCCTGGCTAGTGTAGTGTTAGATAATTGACAAAGTTTTATTTGGTTTTTTTAAATATATTTTCTGAAAATAGTACACTAGTAGTAGTAGTCTAGTTGGTTGATATTTAGAATTTTATGTTATTATTATGATGGTCCCAGTCCCAGTTGCCAAATCAGAATATTTATTTATGGAATTTGGTGTCGTGAAATTTTGCCCAGCTTAGTTCTAGGCATTTCTTCATTGGATTTTGTTCATTATATATATAATGTCTATCATTACATGAATATATCATGATCAGTCTTTGCTTGGCAGATGTTTTTTTTTTTATGATTCCTATTCCCAAGCTTTACTTGGGTTGTTGTTATTTTTCGTTTATTATAATGTTTTTTTATCTTTTAATCTCCAATTAGAACTGCTTGAAAGCAAGATTGTGGGATTTGATTGATTCCATATTATAACAATTTAAAAAAATCGAGTCGTAAGAGTGGATAATGCTTTGGCCAGTTTGATAGAAGCAGTAGTTGTAAGTAAGTTATGATGAAATGGAATCCAGAAATCAATGTATTATTATAAATAAAGGGGTTTGGAAAGTATAAATGGAATTTCCTGTACTCAGAAAGTGTAATTCAAACCATTTAAAGTTAAAAATCAGATCATTTATAATTTTAAAAATGAGCACCCTGCTTTTATTTTCATTCTCATATTTTATTTGTACAGTCCAACCATCATGAGTTGTGGGGAATTTACAGATGATGAAATCAGAGAGGAGCTGGCTCATCTGGGTTATCATGATGTCCCACAAGATAAACTTGAAGGTTTTAAGAAAGGTATGAATTTTTACTTAGTTGGTTTATTTTGCTCACACACACAAAGAAACGCCTTGAAGCTGAAATGGATGAAACTATAAATAAAGAGAGATGACTTTTTCAATGAAATAGCACGTCAGGAGGTCATGAATTTATTTGTCAGAGGTCTTTTTTTTTTAAAATAGAACGAGAAAATATCCAATATTAGTGGGATGATACATCTAGGGTCACTTGCTTGATAATAATAATAAATGGCATTTATATAGCGCTTATCCATGATCATCACCATGCTCTAAGCGTTTTACAGTGGCACATTTTGATTTACCCCAGGTAAGCAACGGAATACTTAATACGCCACACGCTGCCTGCTTCGCGCAGATACAATTTTTTGGACAAGGACAAACGCTGCTTACAACCGAGGGGACCTCCAAATTTTAACATTCGTCTCCGAGATGAGGTAAACAGGGCAAAGTATCTTACCTAAGGACACAAGTGCCAGTGAGGCAATACATTTCATTATGTATATCTTTTTTGTCGCTGACGGGTTTAGAAGCCAGACGGTCACCCGCCTATTCACTAGCCACGACAAACATGGCTTGTCAACACCAACAGTCAAGTCGTGCTCACTGTTCAACCTCCGATGCCCCCATAGACCTTTACTTGTGTATTATTTTAGGATTCAAATAGATATGAAATAATTTATGAATTCAAATATTGAGAGCAATTGAAATTAAATTTTATGGATGTTCATCCCTTCACTTTTTTTTCTCAAGATCTGATGACACTGATTACAAGAGAAAGAAGCAAATCAAATTCTCTTAATAGTAGCAGGACAACGGAACCAGAAAGTAGAGAAAGAGATTCTCAGCAGCAGCAGTTCATAAGCAAAGGTTGGCTTTTCCTTAGTCCTTAGAATTAATATTTGATTCAATGACAATGTGGTAGTTCTGTATTCTTGTTCGTCAGATTACAATTTCAATTCACATCAGAAATTTCTCAAAGTATTTACATTTTTTTGTCTCTTAACTTTAAACAGATAAGAGGATTGTACACTGCCTTCTTAGATATGTACAGTGCAGGTTTACGAAAGCCTGATGATAGATTTTGTTAGTTTCTACTCATCTTTATTTATAAAAACATTCAAATTGGTAAACAGTATCTCTAACATCTATGTGGCTGGTGTCCAATTCTAGAAACAAATGTGTGCACAGTTTTGAAATTTAACAAAAATAATTGAATGATTTTGTTGTTACAGGACATGTGGAGGAAGAAGATTTCACCAACCATGGAAACCAATGGCTTGGAAATGTATGTATTCATGGAGTGGCCTACCTGTCTTTTTTTTTTTGAAATTCGTAAATAAACATTAAGTAAAGCTTACTATGGAACACCTTTAAACCAACAAATAGATGAATCCAAATGATGATGCATTTATCTTTACAAACAAAGCAGAAGTACTTTAAAATTGCTTACACTTTACTTAATTGATAATCTCAAATTAAAAAATCTGCATGCAAATATGAATGTTTTTAATGGTAGGGTCTGGTTTTTGAGTATTGTTTTTACAATTTGGCAAGGTGGGGGATTGTTAGCCGATCCTGTTGGTTTCTGATAGTTTTTAGAAATGGTTGTTTGTTAATCCACAAACTGTTTCATCAGTCGTCGCTAAGACAGAGAAAATAGTGCTTAAAACTCCTGTCCTGTTCAAATCACCACTCATTACTAATAAAACATTAACATTCCCAACAAACTATACATTTTCTGAAAGTGCAATACATTTCCTTTATTTTGGTGTGGGTTTAAAAACATTCTGATGGGAAATAAATGACTTACAAATAGGAAAATATTATGCTTAGTTCCTCACTTATGACCTTTCTATGGTCATGGTCACAGACATGATATTACAGCAATTTTTGTTTGTATATAATATCAAGAAAGTTTATTCAAGTCTCTTTCAGAAAATGTGTTGTTATGTATGTCTATCTACAAACTTTTTGTTAATTTTTGGAACATTACCTAAAGTGTATTACATAACATGAAAACCCCTCCGCATTATGGGCATTTCCCTGTCACAGTTTATGGGTTAAAAAAATCATCTGTGGTTGAAACAAAGCTGATGAAAGACATGATAGTGATCTTTATTATTCGCAAATATACAGGGATTTCATGAAGACTGGAGGTACCAAGGGGAAAAGGAAAGTATGATAAAACCCCAGACCATTTCAAGACCTCAGACTGCTCCAGAAAAGCATGGTCAGCAAAGAAGGGGGAGAGTGGCTAAAGAGTATTCCGATTTTGAACTCCCTTCCTCATCAAGAGCGTACCAGGAAAGGAATCAAAGCTGCCATAGAGATGATGAGTCGTCTGAAGCGGGGTCTGAGAGTCGATGTATGAAGAGGAAGACATCAAGGTTGGTATGGATAACAATCTAAATAACCATTCTTTTGACATGGAGACAAAAACAGTTCTCCCTTTTTATTTCTTGAATTTGAGGGGGGAAAAATATTGATGGGCCAAAATAGGAAAATTACAAAAAATAAAATGATTATTAATTAAATTTCAACTGACATTGTGAATATCTGTACCATTTAGTCCAAATGGTGTGGTACTACTTTAGCTCTTTTGTCATTCATATATATAACAATATCCATGTCAGTCTCTTTTTCTTCACACAAATATAAAAGTCCAATGTTTTGATAAACAATGTGACACACCTAAACCCAACTGGCCACATCCACTAGACGTGTAGTTACCATCCTTGCCAGGTTTTTTCAATCTTCCTCAGCACTTATTATGCAGTCACTACTTCTATGTGTTGTTTGTAGTCCATACACATATGTGGGACACAGCCCATGGAAGTGAAAGAGTTCAATCATAAAACATAAATTGGTCATAGAAAACTCTGACATATTTTACATCTTTAGTAAGATATTTTGCCAAATTTGTCAGCGATGCACTGTATGACAATACATATCATTCCTCTCTCTTCTTTTTCAACCAGGAAAACTTCCGATGGCTGTCGTCTTATTGATGAATCCTTCACCGACACAGATTCAGGTAGATATGTCAAATTTGTCTTTCCTATCATCATATTATTACAAAAAGAACAATAAATAAATAAAATTCCCTTTATTCATCCCAGGGGGATATTTGTATTTAGGGTCTATTCCGAGGGCAGACCGGAATAACCCAGGCGTCAGATATATGACTGTACATGTTCCTTCTTTACTGATACCTATCGCATTTTTTCAGTGTCAGGCATGATTATACATGTACGATTTGAAATTACAATATTTTTGCATCCTTGCAAAGTTCCCATACTCAATTCTGAGTGAAGGGTATCATCCTCCAAGTGTAGAGACTTGAATATTTTAGGCATGCAGCGTAATGTGGTAGTTTGCCATTGCTTTCCACGCCGACTTTACTTCCACCAAATTTGAATAGACTTAGCTGCCCATTTCGCTGCTGGGTGGATAGGAAGGACCATATCAATTTGTGCCCGGACCAGGAATCGAACTCGGGTCGCCACATGGCAGTCAAGACGCTCTGCTGACTGAGCTACCGGTCCTCTATCCAAAGTTTGTGGTCATAGCATAAAGAAATATATTTATTTTTCCTCAGGTGTGTTTGAAATATATGAAAGGATCAAAAACCTTGCCATGAGAGAGTGTGAGTGTGGGAAGAGTCGATCCAAGTCAGGTGATGTGGAGGTAATAGCTATTTTTGGAATTATAAATGAGTAAAAAAGAATTTGTACAGTTTTATATTTTTTTGAATTAGTATCATGACTTCTTCTTAATAGCCCTACATTGCAAGGTAACTAGTAACAGAGCATTGTTAATTTATAAAACACACACAGCTTTATTTTTTTATTATGTCGAAGTAGCCTATCGTTTTATTGTTTCTGAGCACTGTATAGTCTTCAATGGGTCAATGCGCTTCTCTTGTAATGAACAAAAGTAAAAATAAAACCAAAGTGGTAGCAATGGGATCAGGGGAAACAAATAAAGTCATATTTTTCTCTCTTCAGCCTCCTTATCGAATTAAAGGCAAAGTAAACAAGCATCCGTCTGGTAAGTTGATTAAGCCTGACTTTTCTTACAATGATGGTTTTTCTTATTTACAACAAAAGAAAAGAAAGATTTTGTTTGAGGTGTTTTAATTATTCTGATGTAAGAATTGCAACAACACAAATCAAATTCCTTGATTTTTTTGTGTGGCAGATTTAATTGCAGGGGCGACACCTGAATATAGCATTCCTAGAACTAGACCTTCTTGTCTCGGAAGTGAATATGTATGACGCTGTATAAAAATAGCCAAATAGTGATGAAGATTACACTGTCATGAAGTGATTACAGTTTTTGTAGGTCACTGATTTATTCTGCCTGTTTTGTTTTTTTTCAGTCATTAAAAAATTGGAACCACCACATACAAGAAACCTAGTCCGCGTGGATGTCAATTTGCGTCACCAAATGTATCAGGACGCATGGAAAGCACGGCCTGCCATAGGAGATGACATACGCATTAACCTTCGCAAGTCTGTCCATACCAAGATGTTGAAGCGTGATGAAGTCAAGGTGAGTTTGCTGGTATTGATGATGGTGATCAGTGATACTAACAGCTTGCTGATAAGATTAGTCTCACACATCAGTCAGTGTTGAATGGTTTATTTATTTTTACCCAAAGAGACAGGATGATGGATAATATATATGGAAGGGGGGGTGGAGATATTGAAAAATGGGTTCTCATGAGTAGATGTTGAATGCAGGCCCCTTATTACTTAAAATACAAAATTGTCTTATTTGTTTCTATTTCACTGGTCTTATTTGTCTGAATATTTTATCCAGTATTTTGAGTGTACTCTTTACAATGTTTCCAGAACCAGATTAAATTAGAAATAGTCTTGCAGGTCCGATAAGAATTTAGTATCTTTGAAATTTTAGATTATAATGATTAAGAATTTTTTGTTTCTTAAATTTGAAAAAATAAAAAAAGATTAAGTTTTTGTCATGAGAAAGACAAAATAATGTTTGGTGGGTTAAAAAAAAAAAGTTTTTCTATTGCATCACTTGCAGAGAATAAAGTATTCTTGAAATTTGATTCTTTTTCTTCTGAAAGTGATGTCAATGTTAGTAGTAAGACTTTATACATCTTTAATTTTTTGTAATGGATGCTGCTTTTTTACTTTTCTAAATGGTACCCGATTTATTTTCCCCCTAAGTTATCAGCGCTGTAAATACATAGAAACAATTGAAATGCTGTTTTTGTTTTTACCTACCACTAGCCAACTGTCAACTCTGAAATGTAATTGATTCTGAATTCTGAAATGTAATTGAATCATTTTACAATAATTTCTTCTTCTATTTTTGTTTGTTCCCCAGTTGAAGCAAAAAGTCTTTGTCCCCAATTTGTATGTGCCACCCCATGAGAAACTTCGTAAAGATGTAAGGTGGAAGGTGAAACAGGCTTGTGAGAGCTATGAACTACCTGCTCACGGATTTTACCATGAAATTTAAAACATTCAAGATGTTTCATGTAGCATAATTAAATTTTAGATATTTTAAAAACATTTCAAAATCAAACATACGCATATTTGTACATATTTGATATTTGTACGATTGCCTTTTAATAATTTATTTTTCCCTTTTAAGCTTTACATTGCCACTGCTTATCAACTCCCACTGGCATTCATTTGTTAAATGTAATCTGAAAAATGACACACTTTGCAAATGGAAAATATACCCCTAAATAAAATGGATAACTTGTTGAAATGTTAGACCATAACTATCATGGCATGTCATAAGCAGCAGTAGGCCTATTTGGTAGACTAAAGCATTGTCATCTAGAATTGCAGTTTTGCTATGCAATGACAGCCACTATGTTTATCTCAATAGGTCTTCAAAATTTGTCAAAAGTGGCTACTAGCATTGATACTTACTTTTTGCTTCTGTCAAATGCGACATTGTAAGGATTAAATTATCTGCGATGGATTGCAAAGATGTAAAGCTGTCCATATTTTGAATAAGTACGTACACATATATGTATTTAAAAAATTTAAAAATTGTATTAATAATAGATAGTTCTAGTGAAACATATTATGGGTCCTGAGTTTGTTGAAAGTAATATAAACTCGTTTTAACTTATTTTGATATTGGGCAACTATTGCCAACTCTTATTACATCGTGATGGTGATTTAATAAAGTTATAAATGCAATTTTACTCGTTGACTTGTTTTGTGAACGGTTTGTTTTGTTCATCTTTATTCATAATTATACTTTCAAAGAACACTGAAAGAAAACGTCACCACTTTGAGTGGATTAAGTGCAATGTCTTAATGCCATGGCCACCACACATTTATGAACGCATGCTAAATAGTTATGAAGCCAAGTGTTTGTTCCTATTTATGTTTCATTCTTTAAAAATCTTATGCTGGGACTAAGATAATGTTTAAGAAAGAATCATTTAGCCCAAGTGGTAGAGAGCTTATGATTAAGACATTGCACTATAACCATGCAAACTAAACAATGGGGGATTCAAGTCTTGACTTTCTGCATTGTTCTTTTCCTTGGGCAAAAAATTAATTCAAATTGCCTACATTGCAGCCCTGCACTGCGGCTGATGCTTGGGTTATTCTATTTCCTTGAAATATACCCTAAAGACGAAGTTCCCTTGTGGACAAAATGAGAGCAATTTAATTAAATAGTATGTAACCACACAGGCAAGGTTCTAGACAATGTTAAAATGTAATATCTTGTCTAGTTTGCTAATGGTCTCCTCATTTAGACATTCTGCCCCAGCCTTTGTTGTACCACTACATGTTGATTGCAATGAGTCACCTTGCCTGTCTCAGTATGGCTGGTCCTGCCCTCAATCTACACTTACGTACACCAAGACATGGACTTGTCATTAGTGTTGTGCATTGTCCGCAAATGGGTTAACCTTCGAATATCAAGCGAGAGCTTCTGCTACCCGCAAACGAATCCTTCAAATCTTTTTGCTAACCCGTTTGCCAAAAGGGTTAACAAATCTCTTAACACTTTTAAAGACTGCATTGTTTATCTTTTAACCCTTTTAAAGACTGCATTTTTTTAAAAACCTTATATAGCTAGTCTCTATCGTATGGCGTAGCTGACGTAGTATGCCTTTGATCTGCCTTTGCAATGTGGACAACCGGGGGGAAAGGGTGTGGGCGAGGAGGCAAGAGGACATGAGGGGTGGGTGGGGAGGAGGAGAGAAATAGATAGAATAGC
>JARFNW010210181.1:0-15650 GCA_031763155.1 Dirona albolineata
AGAGAGAGAGAGAGAGAGAGAGAGAGAGAGAGAGAGAGAGAGAGAGAGAGAGAGAGAGAGAGAGAGAGAGGGGAAGGAGAGATAGCAATGAACACATGCAGAAATAGAAATCATTTGATGATAAGGAAGGCAATGCACACATAATGTGTATATGGTAAATGATTTCAAAGAAAAGTGACAAAGAGTGACAACGGATAGAAAAAGTAAAAGATGAAGAAAAAGATGAAGAAAAAGATGAAGAAAAAGAGGATATTGCAGGTCCATATCATAAAACAGAAAGCATTCGAAATAATTGTAATGGACAAGATTTAAAAAAAAAAAATATATATATATATAAATATTTTTTTTATACAAAAAGGAAAATGAAAGCAGATAAACATTCATTTTCATGAAAAATATGAGAGAGTGACAGAAAGAGAAAAATTAAGATACCAATATAATAAAAAAAAAATTAAAAAAACAAATATAAAAGAATGAAAATAAATAACGCACACAAAAATAATAATAAATAAATAAACAAAACAAAACAAACACACAAAAAGAAAAACAAAAAGGGAAGAGCAGAGAGGGAAAAATTGGATATAAGTGAGAAAAGAAAAGGGAGAAATAATGATGTAGCATTTAAACACAGAACAGGTAAAAAGAGATAACAGAATTGGAAGAACCAAAGAGGGATATTATTTTTTTCAATTCGATGAAATTTGGTTTGTGGGAGATATTGATGGAAAATTTTGAAGGCAAAAAAAAAAGAACCAAAAAAAAGAAAAAAGAAAAAAAGAAGGAAAAAAAAAAAGAAGAAAAAAAACAAAGAAAAAAAAAGAAAAGAAAAAAAAGGAAAAAAAAAAGAAGAGAAAAAACAAAAGAGGAGGGATTGGGGGGAGGGAAGGGAGGAGAGAAAGAGAAAGACCGACATTAAACAGCCCCAAGTGAGATCATTGATTGAATAATAATACTAATAATAGTAATAATAATGATATGTATTAATTCATTAGAAATACTTCCAACCTGTCATCAACAATATCAATATCTATAACAATAATAATAATAATAATAATAACAATAATGACTTTTATGTATTTGTAGTAATAATATTATCATAATATATGTTTATATATTATATCATAAATTATAGAGCTTTATTATAGTTATAGAGCTTTGAGGAAAAGGGTGAAAACTTGGTTAATCTCCAAAAATGTTATAACAAGTAAAGTTGACACCAACCAGATCGTTATAGTTTTGGTTTATTGTTTTGGACAGCAGTGCAGAGGAAATCATTCAATTTAATTCAGTTCAATTCAACCCAAGACAAAAAGCACACACAAGCACATGGAACACGTAATAATGGGTCAGCACCATAAAATATTCCCTCTTCATTGTTGTCAGGCCTGATATTGTGTGTGTGTGTGTGTGTGGGGAGGGGGGAGGGGGGGGGGTAATGATATTATCATAAGGGGTGTGCAAAATGGTCATTGTCAAAATGAGAAATGAAATCAATTCTGATGTATGTGTAATGTGTGGTGGTCATTGTCAAAATGAGATATCAAATCAAATCCGTTTGTCTGTACAACATACGGATGCTTTAAACATCAGTTATAGGCCATGTATCATTATTATATTATTCCTGTAGTTCAGTTTTTGTGTAAAATTTATGCTTGAAACTACAACTACATTTTTTCTCTCTCTCAAAATGCTGCCTCGAAAGGGAAGAGGAAGAAGCTGCAGGTTGTCATTGTTACTCAAGTTCAGCTGTCATTGTCATATTGTGTGCGTCGTTTGATGGACTATATATACCATGGGGTGCTACTGGCTATTGTATCTGTTTGAGTGTGTGTGTGTGTGTGCATGCTTACATAATCAAAGGAATAGGGTTTGGGCATGTACTGTACGTGCTGCGTTAATAACTTTATAAGAGATGGCACAACAAGTAGAGAGAATATGGTAGTGATTCTACTGTTTTCATTTCCGAACTACATTCACGTCAACTGGCAACCACATAGTATAAAAATATTTAAAAAATTGAATGAATTTTAAAATTTATTTTGATTACATTTAATTTCTTTCCTAAATAGATTTTTAAAAAAATCACTAACAATAAAAAAATAAATTAACACAAATAAATATATGCAAAAACAGAAAAACAAAAACAAACCCCCGATTATCTAAAAATGGTAAAGTGATGGGTCTTCTTATAAGCAAACGCTCCAGGAACATTGCAAACCTTGCTAAGTTTCCAGAATTGCTGGACTTTTCCCAACCACAACACAAAAACAACAACAACATCAACAGCTAACCCAGTCCTATGGTCGATTAGTTGGAAGACGTGATGGCATGCTTATTATGTTATTGTTATTGGTACAGAAGTCAGGGGAATAAATAAACCCAATAAGGACGGTGGTGTAGAGGAAACAGAACACTGACGAAGCCATCGCAGCTGATACTATTATTAGGCATTATAATATCACGATAAGGAGATTGAATAACAATTCTGGACAAACTGATGCCTTGGTTATCACACTAACTACCCTATTCCTAAACAGCCAGGTTAAAAGATCTGTACGCAGCCATATATTCCTTTCTATAAGTACAAGGAGCGAGAGGCATTTTAAATCTTGTTTGCCGTATGGCACTAGACTTTTAAACCATACTTAGATTATAAAATAATTTTGATTAACCCACAACAATGGTCTCTCTGATAGATATCTAACATGATATAACTCTTATTTATTATTATAACATACTTAATGTTTAATATACCTTGAAGACATGTGTTTACATATATTATTCATGTATTATTCTTCATCTCACTACTGTGATGCTCCATATCTTATGCGTATAACATACATGTTGTAATTTTTATACACGTCTGTAAAACAAATTTCCCTAATGGAATGAAAATAAAATGTCATAATTATTATTATCATTATTATTATCATTATTATTATTATTATTATTATGATATAAGTGGAAAGTTTCTAAGACTTGGCATGTTGGTGATGTTTTTGTTTTATTTACCTTGATTTCCTCCTCTACAAGAATCCTACATACTATTTCTTATTACTAACTTCTACACGTATCATCGTGTTATACTTTTATTCACATTCACTCCCCTACATGTGCTCGCAAGTTGAAAATCTTATCTTTGATTCTATTTTTCTGACACATTGGATTTATTTACTTTCTGACAGCTTCTTTTTTATTCACGTCCCCCACTGGGATGAAATAGAGCATAATCTAATATTATTATCTTTTAACAAAGTCTGTATCAAGCCTATCCACATATGTGTCAGTACTTATTTACTCATTTCAAAACGCATGGCTGGTGAAAATAGTTTTATGACACAATTCTCAAGCTGACTTCAAAACGCTTTTCAAATTAAGCGTATACCTACAATATATATATAAATATATGATGGGAGTGCCTAAAGGTCGTAGGTGATGCAGATATTTGTACATTTCAGACAGAGTGCAGAATAACATTGGGACTATTATCAGCAGTTGCCCATCACTTTTCTCAGAAATTTTGTACTTGTCAGAAACCTCCACGAATGATGATTAGCTGACAAATTATGTTAAAAGGGGGAGCATGTGATGCAAGACCAAAGTAATACTTATGATGCTGGACAAGGTAATGGCCAGATACAGATGTTCTATGAGTAAGGAGAGGGCCAAAATGATTCTTAAATGTTTTACGAAACTCGACTGAAAGTTATATGATTAAAATATATATCAGAACAATTTTTAAGAGCAACAATAATAAATTGATAAAAAAAAATTATCCTCCATCACAATTATCAAGGAATGACCTAGCCTCATTTCTTTTATGAAAACCATTCTTATTCCAACCCCCACCCCCCCTTTTCACACACACACACACACACACACACCAAACACAAAAACATGCTAATACTAATACACATCTTTTAGGAATGCCCACAGTATGGCTGCTAGCCAAATTTCCTGTAACTTCATCTAAATATTGAAAGCAGAATGCGAAACGATGCAGTCAGAGCACTCACATACACACCTATAAAAGTAAAAAGCCAATAACAAGAATACACATACACTTATATAAGATATACAGACCCAGGAAGTATTACTGTATCACCTTCTTTTATTTAAAAAAAAATAAAAAAATAAAAAAATCTATCCTGGTCACGTGACCACACACAATGTCCTGGAGTCGCCACAAGGAACAAACTAAAATGATGCCAATGACTGAAGCACTTCCCATCACTGACAGATCTGTGGCCAGCACCACTAGTCAACATCCATATATAAGTAGCCAGAATCGCTGGTCATAATTTCATACCCCCATAGCCAGGACAGAAAGAGTTAAGCGGCTTTCACTGACCCATTCATTAACTTCAAAAAGAAAAAAAAACCCCATAGGACCAAACTTGCAAAAAGTCATTTATGACGATCAAACATGAACAGAAAATCTTGACATTCAAAGAAATCAAAAATCAATACTCTTGAACACTGGGGACTCAGTAACAATAATTCAAGTTATACGGAATTTACCTGCAGCAGATTTCAAACTGCATGACATAAGGACATCATTCTATCTTAAATTTCAGCTGAATTCTGTTTTTTATTAATCTACGATTTTTAACTCATGTTCAAACACAGTGCTATCTTACAGTCTTACTTCACTGCACCAATAGAACTTATATTATGTGTATACTTGAGATATATTTATCCATGACCATAATGCACGTCTTTCCTTGTTGATATGTAAAGCACTCGGAGATGTTCTAAATATAGAAAGCGTAATACAATATAATTCAATACTTCTAAATGTTTCAACAATCCCACAGTTATAACCATTGTCATGGGAATATAAAGACTTGACAAACAGTAGCCTTCCTTGCTTTGCCCCACTGTAAAATTAAGTGAAATACCTCAAAGCATGAAACCAAAAAGTGAACAATTAGGCAAAAAAAGAAAAAAAATCTATTCACAAATACAAAACTGGCAACGATTAAGGCATGAAAAAGATTTGTTTGTTTGATATTTCTTTCACTATTTTTTATTTTTCATTTTTGAAAAACTTCTACAGTGAATAATCATGTTGTTTTTGTTTTTTTTCTTGCACAAAAGGTTTATATCAATTTAATTTATAAATCACTTTCATTCTCCCCCCAAGTAACCTATGACCTTTAGAGGTCTGGTTCAACAATTATAAATAAATTCCCTCCACAACATCGATCACACTCTTTCATGTTGGGCCCATTTATCTAAGTTTGATGGTAAATTATCATTACTCATTACTGGTGCGTTTCGGTGCAGAATCCCACAAAAAAAAATAAATGGAAAGATTTTTCTCTGCCAAGAATCAGCAATAAAATAATTGCTAAATCATGTACTGTGGTCCGCCTATTTGTAAAGAGACAAAGCCAAATCTGCAAGCTCACAATATGTACATACAACACAAACAATGCATTAAACCATTACAACTGTCGATTCAATAGCTTGTAATTTCTTTGGTCAAAGAGCAAGCAATGATAAAACTAACCAAAGGCAAAACAATAAATAAATAAATAATTTAATGAGCAATGTAAAAATAAAAGTGTAATGTTAAAATGAAAAATGCTTTGAGCAAAGAGCAAATAAAGCTCAAAAGTGAGAACGCATTAAGATAGAATACATTTTAAAAGGTGCTGAAATATGAAATATGTTTTTGTTAGTAAAGTAAGAAATAAATAATATTTCCCAGTGGTCCGAAAATGAGGTCTGTAATTTACAATCAACTGATCGAATCGTTGTAATGGAGTTATCGATGATAGATATCTTCATTGAATAGCAGTTCACAACGATTTATGATAGGAAAAAAAATTAATAATAGGAAATAAAAGAACACAAAAGGCGGCAAGAAATATTTCATGCATGCAACAGAAAAGGGGAGTCAAGCCCACAGATTTGTACACAAAGGAAAAATAGGGAAATGTCCTCAACCCAACGACATTAACATTCAAAACTGGAAGGGATTGTCAATTCAGTCTAGAAGAATTAATGGGATTTGGGTCACTACGACCTGTGAGGTTACATATTATGTATGTATGTATGTATATTATTATTATTATTATTATTATATATATGTGTATTATATCATATACTTCATTCGGTGTAAGTTTGGCAAACACGTGAGATAATGAAAATTTTGAATCATTATTAAGGGATTAAACAAGGTTCGAATTATTTTTTTCTTTTGTTTTTGAAATATTCAATGTTTTTTAGTTTAGTTGTTATCCAAAAAACTTCTAGGAAAAAAAAATAATTGCAAAAAAATAAAAATATGTCCAAACACGTTTAGTTTAATCCTAATGCTGGTAACATAACATAATCATAGCATTAATTAATACAATATCATTATATCATAGATCTCACAGGGGGCTGTCAATGTTTCAGAGAACAGTGAACACTTTCGAAGCACCATGATTTCCACTGAAAAGACTCCATAAAACGAAAGCGTCAGAAATCGGGAGAAATAATAAAAAGGAGGAGAAACAGAGGGGGGGCATGAATAATAAGAGAGATGCCATGAGATGAGAGACCAGCAAGTAAGTTTTATCATGTCTTAGATTGAAAACCCCCTCCCCCTCCTATCCTAATAAATTTGAAAAAAAATAAAGCAACTAATGTGTCCGTCTACAAAGCGATAACAATAATAATAATAATAATAATAATAATAATAATAATAATAACAATAATAATAATTTAAAAAAAAAAAAAAAAAAAAAATAAATAATAATAATAATAAAAATAATAACATAATAATAATAATAATAATAAAAATAAAAAATAATAATAATAATAATAAAAAAAAAAAATAAAAATAATAATAATAATAACAAAATAGAATCAGACAACCGCTACCTAATCAAACTTTGTGCGAAGGAAAACAAACTCTCATAACAAAATAATCGTAAAACTCTATATATAAAAAAACCAATAAAAACCCAAACCAATTATTAACAGCATTTTCAGCAAAGCCTGAACAAAAATGGTTCCATCAGCGCAAACCCGCATGTTTTATTTCTTATTTTTTCACTTTTTAAACAACCCATAATAAAGAGTGTTACGAGAATAAACTGATAAAATAAAAAGTATATGTTTGTATATTTGGAGAAGAGATGCTGAACTGAAGCTTAGGGATAATTTGAAATTATAAAAAAAAAATTAAAAAAATTTGAATGTGAACCAGTGTATCCTCTGGCACAAGCGATATGTGTGTTGGGTAAATGAAGCAAAAATGATACCCCCAAAAATATATATATTAATAAAAAATAACTAACTAAATGAATTTAAAAAATATACCACATAGTAAAAATGAATCGAAATAACATTATAAGTGAAGAGAAGAGAAGAGAAAGAAAAAGAAATTCCAAAACCTACTTCCAGGACTACTAACTACTAAAGCCTACGACGTCTTCAAATAAGGTTACATATATCCCTTCCCGAAATGGAGCCAAATTTCATAAAAAAGAGAGAAGAAAAAATAAGTGGGTAGGAAAGAGCCCATAGCTCCACTACGTATACGGAAACATCAAAAATAGATAAGGGGGGGAAAATTACCACTCCGACACAATATCCACGTACAAGGTTGCATACTATAATAACGACATATAACTTTTGGAGATGGATACGTCAATAGATTCCATCCAACAGTACAGTACACCACTATGATGTATCACCTCGTACAGACACAGCCACCCACACCAACGGCCAACGTCATAATACGTGTCACCACCAGACTAAATGAAGTCGGAAGTTGGGATTTCCCAGTGATAAAAGTAAAGACAGCTCAGTGAACTTTTTTTTTTTACTCTTAAAGTCAAAATTCACGTTTTATAATCATAAACTGAATGCAAGTGATTTTTTTTCAATGGTTATTTTGCATCACCAATGCAATGTGATATTTCTCAGACAATAACATATAGTATCTAATTTACACCCCCCCCCCCCCACCCTTAAGTCCAAGACACATGAAATGCCGATGCTTTAAGCATATCAAGCGTTCAATCTTATAGTTGGATGGACTTGTCTTCTTCATTAAATTAAAGCGATAATAATCAACATACAACTACGCGATGACGGGCATTTCAATTAGTTTTCTCAAGCTTTCCGCTTCTGTAGAGGTGGCTACCTGGACGTCTTTACCCATCAATATCTTTCATCTTTGCATTATTCATGGATAACTCCCTTTTTTCCCTTCTTTTTCATTGATCAAAAACATATAATGTAATATCTTCCAATCTCTGGTACAAAATAAGTATCGTATGTTAGAGTTCCGAGTTTTGACTCATTTTGGACTGGCCCCAAGACATACAGACACAACCACTGACATGAATGGCTGATATCGTCATTAATCATATTATGTTTACAATACAGAAATAATCTGGACTTTGACCAATCATTCCTCATCAACTATGACAATATAAAATAACTGGGGGGACATTTGTCACTGAAATACAGTACAACAAGGTTATGCGACCCAAATTTTGCGTGTGCTTTTAAACTTGGAAAAAAAAATAAAATAAATATAAAAATAAAAACAATACTCGAAAGACAACATGATAGGCCCTAACCCAAGGAAACAACTTTCAAAAACAAAAGATACAATAGGTATGACAGTATTCCTATATTTGGATCAAATAAAAAAACAAAAAAAACAAAAAAACAAAACGAAACAAAAATAAATAAATAAAAGAAGGGAAACAGGTGTAAGAATGCTGTAGGGGTGAAATGGTAAGACGACAATGAATGAACGGCTGGTTGTGACTTACCGTCCATTGAGATTTAGCCTGTCGGGGAGATTACTCAGCGAGTCGGGTAGCCGCTTGCTTTTGATAAACTTTTCCATCTCCACTGTCACTTCTCGAAGAGAGTAATTGCTGAAAGGGAGCAATGTCATTATATCATCAAAAGAAACATACAAAAACACAAAGTCCTTGGTTTGGAATAAAAAAAACCCCAAAAAATAAAAAAACTGAAACAACCCCCAAACATCAAAACAATCCCCCTCCCCCTAGAAAAACAAACTAACAACCCCCTCTCTTACACACACAAATACCCCCACACACACTAAAACATCTACCCAGTCTTGCATTAAAATCCATCTTCTCACCAGCTGGGATCTGTGATGCTAAATTCCTGTAACGCCAACATGACCACCTCCTTTGCACTAGTTTCCTAGAATGATGATGATAAAAATAAAACAATGGAATATAAATAATTGATCAACATTGTTTAAACTACAGAGAGAAGACAGAATGAAAGTCGCCGCATAGCTTGGTCTGCTGATGTCAGCAAGGTGGTTAGTGCCGTTAAAGATATAGGTTCGATCCCTGCTTGAGAAAAAAACAACAATTTGATTCTTGTCTATTGTCTCTGCAACATTGTCCTGCCATTACTTGACTACAGAAAAAAAATTTCCACTACACACTTCATAAAATTGACGCATATCTCTGGTGATGCCCATTGACAGTGTAAATGAAGTTTCATGAAAATATTTGGTCTGCTGCATTTTGGATTAATACATATAATATACCAGAAATGACGATATAAGTCATAATCCAAAAATGTCCAAATTTTGGCTGATGGAGTTATTGCTACAATGTCTGACCATCGTTTGCATGGGCATCCCCTTGATTTCTCATTTGAGAAGTCTTGTTTGTCGCTAGTGTTTATCATGCTGTTTTCGGACAACATGGCCAAACCAGCGAAGGCGCCTGGCATCTACTACATTCTCAATGGTCTCCGTTATATTTAAGGTGTCACTTATATCGTCATTTCTGATATATATATATATATATATATATATATAAAGCTTATGTATTAATTGTGAATTGAATATAATTTGGGGGTGCAGATACCTCTGCATGCCAGAGTGGCCACACACTCACCTTGTGAATTAGTAAGTACTTGAAAGACTGGTCAGTTTTATACACTTTGACCACGTGTTCGGGCATGTCGTTGCGGTCGTCCACCATCAGACCGAGGGACGTGATATCTGGGTTGGAGGCGCTCAGGTGATTGCTGAGCATCCCCCCTCCCCCTACCCCTCCCAGAGTGTTGGACGAGGAAGACGAGGTAGAAGATTTACGTGATGGCTTGGAGTACAGGCTTTCGTCTGAGTGGTTGATGGACGAGGCACTCTCCCGACTTGAGGCACGCCAAGCAGAGGGAGGATAAAAAAAAAAAGACAGAGAGAGATAGATGCAATAAAGATGTGATGGATTGATACAACAACTTATCAATTCCTAAAAGGTAAAATATGTTTGAAATGAAGAAAAATCTATAAAATATTCACCCCCCTCCCCCCGAAAAAAACCAAACCCCAAGCAATACATAGCAAAATAATCCAAAACAAAAACCAACACTCAAACAGTTTGATCTGCTCTAATAACAATTCAATCACAAATTTCAGACACTGTCGTCTCTCCTCACCCATTGAGATTCTTGGGCATGAAATTCATCCGAGTCAGGGCCTTTCGTAACCGAGAGGTTGACCCGAAAATGCCTCCTCGCTTCTCAGACTTCTTGCCATCCCCGTGCTCTTCGTGGAAAATGGGAGCCGTCGAGTCAAGGTCTGGCACCGAGAGGCGTTGTTTGGGGTTGGGTATGTGACCGTCCTCACGCTTCACCTTGCGCGGCGTGTTCTTCTCATTCGCTCGCAGCATCTCTTTGAATTCTAAAGAACGATGAGAATTAAAGTATTAAAGAATTGTGTGAGAGTATAAAAATGCAGTGCCGACGGAAAAATAGACAAGAACAGAGAAATTTTCACCATACATTTAATTCACCCACACAAAATCAGTAAAAGAAGGCAGTTTTCTAGTCTGCTGAGGCAGAGACTACCAACTGTGATGACAACAAAAATAAAAAATAATTTTTTTTTAGCTTGAAATCCTTGCAACCTCTCGAAAAAATTTTTTAACTGGAAGACACCACCTCCTATAATAATATACCACAGACTTTGAGAGAATGAACTATCATCATTATCAATGAGCAATACAATTTTTAAAAACTAAAAATCAACCTTAACTTAATCTTAATAGAAAAGCTTGCATCTAAACCGCATGAGAATGAACTTGAGTTATACATCATCAATAACCCCTAGTGTTATGCATTGTCCGCAAATGGATTAACCTTTGAATAACGAGCGAGAGCTTCCGCTACCCACGAATAACCGAACGAATAAACGAATCATTCAAATCTTTTTGCTAACCCGTTTGCCAAAAGGGTTGGCGAATCTTTTAACCCTTTTAAAGACTGCATTGTTTTAAAAACCTTATATAGTCGTTTGGCCTCGCTGACATACTATGCCTTTGATCTGCCTTCGCAGTGTCGACAACCGGGGGAAAGGGTGTGGGCGAGGAGGCAAGAGGACATGAGGGGTGGGTGGGGAGGAGGAGAGAAATAGATAGAATAGCCTGTCTTGACGAATGGTTTATATTTTTTGGTTTGGTATGGGTCTTTTTTTCATTGTTTTGTTTTGGGTTTCATATTTATTCATCAGTTAATTTCCAATCGGAGAATTTCCAATCAGAGACGCGCTGGCCTACGAGTGGTTAGGACAGCGGACTCTCATGGCGAAGGTCATGGGTTCGAATCAAAGTCACTTCTTTGCTTTTCTTGGGCGCTACGGAAACCGGGATGAGCACTGGCTCTATGGACCTCAAGATTCGGCATGACTTTAATTTTGATTCACACCACACGCATAGCTATAGCTATGAGAATAGGCTACCGGCTACAGTAACATTACGATGCCTCAAGTCACTGACTGTCCCATCTCACTCCCCTTTCATCAATCATCATGTCATTATTATTGTTTGTTACTCTACCATAACAAGCACCCATGGTATCCCACTCAGACCAAAACCACATACACTTACATACACACACGCACACACTTAAATACACACACACACACAGTTCTCTTCGCTTTAACTCTCACTCACAATCACACCCATTGCTGTCATCAGGATTTTTTTTTGCCCAATGCTATGACAAAACGATCAAGTGGGTTAAAAGATTCGACAATGGGTTAAAAGATTCAAAAGATTAGTTTATTCAAAAGGTCTGCATGTCAAACGTCCGTTATTCGACCGCGTATGAACTGTCAGCGGGTTAACGAGCGCTCAATACAGTTCGGCACAACCCTAATAACCACACATAAAAAACCAGGGAAAAAAACAAACCAAACCCCAAACCCCACACCAAAATAACAACTGGAAACAGACATACCAGCTGGATGTAATGTTTATTGTTTTACTCTACCTTGTAAATTGGACTTGACAGTGATGGATAGATGAGTGGTCCCTCTTAAAATTTCTAAGGCTTTGTTGTAGTAGATATGTTGGAACTTGTGGCCATTCACTTCCAAGATCTGAATGTATAATAGTAATATTAAGAATAATAACAATAATAATAATAATAATAATAATAATAATAATAATAATAATAATATAATAATAATAACAACAATAATAATAATAGTCTACACTTATAGTGGTCAAATGCATCTTTAAAAATATGTATGAAACAGGCTAATAATTCAAACATGTTTCCTTATTAGCTTATAAAAACATTAGCATTGCACAACTTTGCGTTGCCCACAATAGATGCTACATTGTGCTTAATAATATTATAATAGAGAAATACAGTCTAGTAAAGACATTACGTATTTCTCATACCCAAAATTAATTGCAAGGCCAAACAAAAACGTAACGCTTGAGCATATAAACTTGCAGCCCGAGCAATCGAAGTAAAGCATCTTGCCCAACTGATACAATTGTTCAACTAACCGGAGAATCTGTGTATGAATCACCATTTCGTCAATATATATTTTTTAAAAAGTGATCTTACTTTTACTCTATATAACACATCAATTGTTAAATCTATTATAGTCACTCCTTGCCAACTTAAGCACAACCTGAAACAAAATTTTCTTTGATTTGAACAGAAAGACAATGAGATGAAAGCTCCCTCCCTACCTGATCTCCCCTCTTCAAGCCTTCCTCTGCTGCCTTAGAATGAGGCTGGACTTTGATGACAAAAATCCCGTGGCCTCTCTCCATCCCTCCCAGGATAGAGAAGTGTAGGATTTCATCTCGGGTGGCCCTGGTAAGGGTGATGGTTCGAACCCGCGCCTTGGCTGCACACGCCAAATTGAACAGACTCAGTTGACCCATCATTTTCTATTAAAAAAACCAAAACAACTTTTCTTTAAGCAAACACCAACAAAGTAAAACTACTGTTACACAGGTATAAACAATTCATCAAATAAATTATTTTTTTACAAAGACAACCTTAAAAAACATGACTCTAATAGTAATTGCGATAAAATCAATTATTTAGTGAAAAAAGTGCCACTGAGCACATTTTTAAATGGACATTTTAGGCACTTTATATAAATGAATTATTATTATCATAATCAATCCATGCTTTACCAACAAGCCTCCAGTTTCATTCAAACCCCCACATAACCAACAAATGAATTGACCTGAAGAGATGAGGAACTCGACCATAATGGGAGTGACATTCACATAATCAACCACATTCTAATTCTAATTTCATTCTAAACAATCAATTTGCCTGCAAGTTGTAGTCACAAAGAATAAAGATATTAATGTTAAAAGTTCTTAATGGAAAAAACCCTCGAAAAAAACAAACAAACACAGGTATTTCTTCCCTTCCTTTCTGAAAATCATCCTCAGGTGAGATAGATGAAAAAAATTAAAATGAAAAAATATCATAACCGCTTAATAAATCAGTCAAGTGATAAATATTAGCAGCTCATGGTAGCAATACAAAAGCTGAGTCCTGTTGAAGGTATTGGTGGTGAATTGAATAAAGAAGAAGTTTATAATATAGCTCCGAAAATAGAAAAGAGGCGAGACAACACAAAACAAACAAGTGACGTTTCGTCCACAGGCGTTCGCCAACGACGAAATAAAAAGGGCCAGTCACAAAATTAAGCAAGGAAGTGTTTGTGAGTGTATGGTATGTGTCTGTGTATGTGTATGTGTGTGTGTGTGTGTGTGTGTGGTGAGGTGAGGTTAAGGCAAGGGACAGCAGAGACCTCTTGCTGACAGAAGAGACGTCTATAAAAGTAGAAATAAGAAGGAGCAGAAAAAGAGGAGAGATGAAGCTATATGTATATAAACTCCTTCTTAGTTGATGGTAGCCATAGCCTGACCAGGCTTAATAAAAGAGTAAGGAGGATGGACTGTGGCAACCATCAACAGCTAATCTATTTATATGCTACGGTTGTAAGTGATGAAGAATCATATTTTAAAAAAAATTTCTGTCAGTTTAATAAAACTATGCAAAAGAAACATTGTCTTTTTTAAAAAATTCAACATCGTTAAACAAAAACTTTTAAAAACTTATGACCATTTGGCCACGACCACCACCACACACTCACTAGTAAATCATTTTCCAGTATGAAAGTCTGGCAGACATTATTATATAAAGAAAACTAGCAAAGCTACATGCGTTCAATGTTCAATGGTTGATTGGGCTAAAGATATTGACGATGGCCTGATTACAATCAAGACTCAGAGATATAAAATATAAATATGATAAAGTAAATAAACAAAAGGATACATAAAATGAAACTGCTCGCTCTTTTAGTCAAAGCATGAATGTATATATACATATATGTTTTTAAGAGTATACTAAGTTTGTTATCATTACAGAGTACAAGTACCAGTGTCTGGCCAGGTGTGTAAACCACCATTTGAGTGGCTGAAAAGTTTCTACAATACATGTGGCAAATAAAAATGAATAAATATAGAATGTCTTTGCGCAGATGTAAATGTGAGTGAAGAACATCATTTTAATATTAATTATGCACAAACAAGGTATAGGTGAAATCCCCTGAAATAAGAGGGTGAATAGGTAATTAATAATAATAATAATAATAATAATAATAATAAATAATAATAATAATAAATATCAACAACAACACATCCTTTAAAAAAAGGCCCCTGACAATTGTTCACCTCTTGATAAAAAAGGCATATCATTTCATGAATAGTCGTAGGAAAGACAAAATTGTGGGGCCAAAATTCTTTTGTGTGATTTACAGAAATAAGTATGGATAAGTTTTTGAACGATGAAAGAGAGAACAGTGTGAAATTTTTACTTTTTAAAAAATATGGTGTACATACAAAGGCTTTCATCATTACAACAGCATTGATAGTTTTTAAGGTCATATCATTGTGACTCAAACTGATTCGATTTGGTATTCATTTACATATTATGATCCCTTCAGTGTAGGAAGAAGCTCAATGATGTAAATTGTTTTTCTCGCAAAATAAGGTCAATATAGTTGTGGATAAATTGAAAAGATTGTGCAAATAAATAAAACAGGTTCGAAATGCTTGGCGTTAACGTTTGGCGCGTTTAAATTGGGTTGCCCCCCCCCCCCCCCCCCAATCTGATATATATATATCTAAGTGGGGGTAATGCATTCAGTAATAAAAGCCGTCATATGGATGTGGACATTAAAAGAGATGATGAGAAAATGAGGGAGAGAGATAGATATATATATATATAAATAGCGGAGAGAGAGAGAGAGAGGGAGAGAGAGAGAGAGAGAGAGAGAGAGAGAGAGAGAGAGAGAGAGAGAGAGAGAGAGA
>JARFNW010210292.1:0-15642 GCA_031763155.1 Dirona albolineata
AAAATAATTTCTCTTCATACATTTCAACAAGCGATGATGAAGAGGATAAAGAACCAGAACCCACATTCAAGGATTTATATGAAGTCGTGAAGACCATAAGACGATTCTTGGAATTGAACAGACAAGAAAAGAGCAGAATGCCAGTTGAATGAAATGGAGGATAGCATCCTGTATCCATTCGAGGTCAAAACGATCAACGATAACCAGGTTCTTTTGCCTCAATAATAGAGGAAAAATACAACCATTTAAAAAAATGACTAAATAAAATAAAAATAAATAAACAAAACAAAAAAACCCCAAATATTTTAATGTGTCAAAGGCAGTCCCAAGCCTGCAACCAAGTATCTGTCTTAGTTTGGAACCTCAGTGGGAAACGTTTTTGATCATAATATGTCACAACCCCGCCCACAATGGCCACCATTTTGGTCTTCACCTAAGAGCCCGGTTTTTTGTCTCCTGAGGACCTTGCACTTAGGCGGAGACTACTAATATTTATGAATATGAATAGTCTATTATTATGTCCAACAAGGGAACTTTGTAAGCTGTTAGACCCCTCCCCCCTCCCTCTGACCCATTGCATTTAGTTTCTATCCATTTCATTTTGGGTTTACCATTATTGTTAAATTGTGATCCAAGACATTTGTCATAGTTTTATTTCTTATTCTTAAACAACAACAACAAAAATGTATTTTTACCTTTCATTTTTTCATGAATTTTTATCTCCCAATTATTTAAATTCAGAGTGGAAGGATACAACTACCATGAGGTCAATGGAACATCAACAGCCAAAGCCCACACTTTTAATCACCCTTGGTTCCAAACCTGGATCATGTTCATTGGTAATAAGTAGTACCCTTTCGGTTTTCACTCATTACAACTTGTCCAAGTATAATAGTCTAAGGGTGGATAGCTTCTTTTTTCCTAGCAAATATAATGATTAGTAAGTATAGTCAGTCAGATCTATCTCGGTTTCTGTATTATGGCATACTGTTTATTGTCACCTTCTAGATAGGATGCTGGCCTATCACAGATTTATTACTATTGAGGCTGTGAGCTTCTTGTACCCATTTTTACACTTCTGGGTGGCATGAGGTTATCTGAGGGATGTTGCCCAACCAAGAATATAATGCTGCTGAAAGCCTAGTTGGAACCCTCACAATTTGCCTAGAAGTGCAAATTGTAACTACTCTGCCACACTTCCTTAAAAAAACAGGGTAGCTTGCTTGTCATTTTGAAAAAAATCCTCAAATAAAGACTCAAACTATGCCTACCTCAGATTTGATATCAGATGAAATATATGGCTATGTTTGTCTCAACAAAAGTTACCGCAATACACATACGTATTTATATTTTTGATTTAAGAAAACTTGCCTCGTTGGTAACATTTCCACAGTTTCTATAGCTGTTGGATGAACACCCGAGGCTACAATATCATGTTGTCTGGTTCAAATATGAGTAATATATTGAACAGTGTGTATTGCTTACTTGTACTTGTACCAAACAAGGCTTATTGGCAAGGTGAAGAAGGAGAAGAGGTCAACAAAGAAGATAATAATTTCTAACCAAGTATGTCTTTCTCTAACAGATTGCTCTAAGTTTGATGACGAACACCAATTTTCACTAACAATTCGATACAATTAACAGAAATCTAATTTATTTTGTTACAGGCGAGAGCTCATGTCTGATAGGATTGTTTGTGATGCGTCATAGGGAGCGTAGAGAAAGAGAAAAAGTGGTAAGAATTCTATATAATATTATATTGTGCAATTGATAAATATGAAAATTTGAGGCCAACATTCATTTTTCGTCTAAATTAGACATATATATATTCTGCGAGCTACTGTACACCCTTGAGTAACGTTTACATTCCCATTTCCCCTTATTGAAAATGTTGTTTGTATTTTTGTAACACTGCGTCATTTTGTTACCTCAATAAATGTATTCATAACACTACCCCTTTGAAATTATTTAATTTCCAGAGAATATTGAATTGATATTTATTGATATTTATAAAATAGTTTGTCATGCCAGTTCTATTTGTTTAGTTGCAAGCATTGATTGCTTTCTTAGTGATAATGCATACTTCAAGTTTATATCTATCTACAAAGGTTCAAATATTGCGGGAGGAAAAGAATAAATTGATTACTTTTTAAATAATTCTATCCTCTTTAGAGAGCATGGTCTGCCCAGGTTGGACATCAACCACCAGAAGTTCCGTCTTATCCTCGGTGAGTTGCACATTTTTTGTGGGGATTTTTTTTTTCAATAGTGTACAACTGTTTTCTTTTGTACGCTAATACTAACAAGATAATTTTTAAAATTTTGTTTTGATGATATATCAATATCATTATTATGGAAAATATACTAGAATTAATCATTATGCTTGTATTATTTCTCTGTTTTGGTTGGTTATTTGCATCCTAAAACCCCCATACAAATTTTAATTGCTAGAAATTTTTAATGAAAACGATGATTTTTCATTCAATCTTTTTGTTGCCTGTGATGTTAGAACAGAGTGAATTGTTATTAATTTTAAGAAGTATCATATGACACTTGTTTCATCACATAAAAAATGTTTGAAGCAAACGTAAATAAAAACATGTATCTGACAATTGTCTCTACAGTGTGTGGCAGTGGATTCTTCTGATACCAACATGTTGTGATCTAATTGGAACATCTCTAGCTGGTAAGGAACAAAGATTGTTTTGTTGTTATCTAAACTCCTGTCTTCCACAAAGTTTCATAATGGTCAACCCCATGTCTAGCCTTGCAAGGGACAGTCACTCAAAAGTGCTCCAATCATTATGCATGTCTAAACTCTAGGTTGGAAATGTTATGAATCTGGAAATTAAGATGTATAGAATTTTGAAGAATCGTGTATGATTATTTTTTTCTGTTGACTCTGGTTTATTTTATTTCTTTCAAATTGCAGGAATTGGTCTTGTCATTGTTGATGCTTCTGTTTGGCAAATGTTGAGGGGAGCCATCATTATTTTTGCTGGAATTTTGTCTGTAAATATTCACCAATTACTTATTTATACATGATCATAGGTTAACACAAGTTAAAATAAGTTTGTGTTTTTATTCCTGGCAATTGATATTTGATGTGATTTTTTCTTTCTTTCTAAACTGAGGCTTATTATATTATATTCCTCAATGACGACATAGATTTTATTTGTAAGGTGATCTAGTCTACTGTCTGTTTACTTGATGGTGCATTTATATAATATCATGTCATTGTTAAGTGCCGCTGTGCACTCCCCAGTGGAAATAGAGCGCTTTATAGATTTACTATTTACTACTTATTATCTACTATGACAGATGATATATTGTCATGTTTAGGAAAAAAATATTGTTATTGTATTGATTGCATTATTTGATTTGGAAAAATGACCTCCTCTCTGTTTTTAATTTTCCAGCGTATCTTCTTAAAACGTAAACTGAAGGGTGTGCATTGGTTTGGCATGACAGTTACAATGGGAGGCTTGGTCCTAGTCGGTTGTTCCAGTGTCTTCAAAAATAAACAAAACGAAGGTTCCAAGACCATTCTTGGTGAGTTTTGGATTTTCATATTTCAATTGATTTGTTCCCGTCTTATTGTTTCACTTTATTTATTAGAGAAGAAAATAAAAAAATAAAAAAAATATATATACATTGGTGCCACTTCTCAGGCAATTGCCTGAATTAAGCCATTTTTAGAACAAATTAAAAAGCTGAGGCAGGTCCAGCTTTGAATCCCCTGGTTTCAATATTATTGCTTAATTGCTGTTAAAAAAAGTGTTCAATCTTAAACAGTGTGATCACTGACAGTTCAGGCAACCTACTGAGCCTCCAGTTTCATCTCTGCATATACTATTACATTTAAGGACTTGTGTAGACAGTTGATGATACACATATTATTCATTTTTAAAAACCCTGTCGCGTTTTCTTCACTTTTGTTTTCATTCAATTTTAATAGTTGTAAATCATTGGTCTTTTTTTTCCTTCCTTTTTTTATACATCTTTTTTTTTTTAGGTATCCTTCTTATTCTGGGCTCACAACTAGTCAGTGCTACCCAGATGATTGTGGAAGAAATATTTTTGAAGAAGAAAAACTTCCCACCATTACAAGTAAGTTACATTGAAGTGAAGGTGATCCGCTTAATCCGAGCTGCCAAGTCTTTTTTGGTGTTGTTGTAAAGGCTTTTTAAATTCCACTTTTTAAACCCTGGTTGGTTTTTTTCTCCATACACAAAAGCAGTGGGAAAATCAAAAGCATTTTCCTCAATGTTTTCGGACTACATATATATTTTATAGTGAGTGTGCATGTATTATCAGAATTGGAAAAGCAAATAGAGATATATTATTGTAGGTTGCATGAGCTCATATATGAGTTAAATATAATCAGGTATTTCTCTCTTGTTTAAATTTTTTATTTTTTATTTTCAGGTTGTTGGTATGGAAGGAACTTTTGGATTTCTATTAATGACATTTGTAAGTATGAGACTATACGTCTATGCATGGAATATTTATAATCATTGAGAAAACGAAAATAGTTCGTTTCTTTTATGGCACCTTAACATCACCTTTAATGGTTAAAAACAATCATATTATAGTTAAGACTCTATATTTTTGTTTTCTCACTTGACTTTGATGTGAATAAGTACCTAGCAGCTATAGGCAGAGAAACATCATATTGTCAGTATGTCGTTTGTATGATGAGCCTTACAGGCTGGTAGGATATTCTACTGAACGCTCTGTAGGGAGTTGAGAAGGATATTGAATGACACTGTCTGCTGGAGGATGAATGATATAAGGTTTGTGAGCCTGTACTTGTGGAGGTATACAGACTATAAACTCATCTTTACTGGAGTGCCAATCAAGGGGACATAGTGGACCACCTGCTGGGCCTAAATGCCATCAAATTCATAGCTTTGAAGTTTTGGTTGCTGTTGAGATTTAGGTTGCAATAAAAAAAATTGCTGCATGATCAAGATCAGTTTGTTCAAGGAAAGTTTGAAATTCAAGTGTAATATTTATTTTTGAATGTATTCAAAAGAGATACTTTTACGTAGGTCATTTACAGTTACAGGCATAACAATGATGATTACCAATCATTGCCCAGTTTTTGGTGGGTTTTTTTGTGAAGATCATCATATTTTCAAGTTTATTGTCTTCCTTTCCTTCGCAATAAGCTATGGTACCTTTCAGTATCATGTTATTTTCAAACTTATTATTGATAAAATTTGACTTGCAGCCTTCTTATTATATTGTTTTGAAAAACCTTAGAAGGATTGGTGGATACAGAGAAGTTATTTCAATCATTATTTTATGTCAACAGATAGTGCTGCCCAGTATGTACTTCATCCCTGGGGACGATATCCACAACAGCTATGAAAACAGCTTGGATGCGCTGTACCAAGTAGCAAATAGCCCCAAACTTCTAGTTCTGTGTCTGTTGTACCTCGTATCTATAGCATTCTACAACTTCTTTGGTCTTGCTGTTACACGGTCCCTTACTGGTGAGTTTAACTTCTTATCATGCTATCAATGACTATAGGATAGAGAGGTCACTGTTTAAAAGCCTGATAGCCAGTCAGGAGGAAGTAAAATCCAGATTATTTTTTTTTACGTTGGTGTGAAGCTTACAATTACACACAATATTAATTTATTGTGTGCTTTGCCAAAGTTACATACATCTCATTAATTATTTTTTAAAAAAAGACAAAAAAACCAAACCAAACAACTTTCGAAGTGGCACGGATAGAAAAAATGTAGGTCTCTGTTTTGCCTTATTTATTGTCTCGTTCATTTATCTTTTCAGCCGTACACAGAACCCTCATCGATGCATGCAGGACCATCATTGTATGGTTGGCATCTCTGTTCATTTACTATGTCATAGACACGGTAGGTGTGATTTATTTTAGTATAAATTATAAATTATCTTTTAAAGTCTTTAAAGACTGAAAATTACCTGCTCAATTAGTTGACAGAATGAAACAGTGGCATTTTGCCTTGATCATATATTTATGATTATAGGCATTTGTCGTTGATGTCGTTACTGATTTAGAAAAGTCTTTGTTGGGCTTAGAAGTAAATAATCAACGAATGGCGGTCACAAGCATATCATAGATGTGGATGGGGATGCGTGGGGACAAGAGAGATGGAAGGCCTACTATGAGGGCTACTGCTGTAACCAAAAAAAATAGAGGCTGGCTAGAAAATGAGACGGTTTGATGTAGTAGTCGCTGGATAGTTGCATGGTTTGTACAAATGCTTGCTGACGATGATATATTGTTAGTAATCCTTTCACACTTCATTTTCAGACTTTTGGAGAACCATTTGACAAAGATTATGGACTGTTGCAGTGTGAGTTGAATATTTATATACAGTGTTGGACACCTAGGACATCGTGACATAATCAATTATTGTTTTTAGATAAGTCAACTTTTTAATTAATATGTCCCTTGAAAATCAACTTAAACAGCCTGAAATTTTCATATTTCCTACCAGAACTTCAATTATGAGGATTAAGTAGTTCATTCAATATAACTAGCTCTAGGAGTTAGGAGTACTTTTATGATTTTGCTAGGCAGTAAGGCATGTGCGTGGCAATTATTTGGTGTCGAGGACAGAGACTCATCCAGCTGCATGATTTTAGAATGATGCAACATGTTTTTAAGGAGTTAGTGGTAGTTGGGTTTCCTGTGTAACCAGTGACTGTTATCTATGTAGAATTAATTTGTTTCATGGTGAAACGTTGCACATTTACAGATTTGACTGCATTCCATTGCTATGGTGTATACTTTTGCTGTAGGCCTAAAGACACAAGGCAAACTTGCTCATGCAACTTGATTGATTTAAACAAGTGTAGTCAATTCTGACACTAATGCTGAAAAAGTCATAAAATGAGTTTTTGATAAAAGAACGAAAGTAGTAGAGAGTAATTTGTGTCAGTTTCATTGCAAGGGGATTCTGTTCTGCTATATTGTGTTGATCCCAGTAATTTAGTATTATAATTTTTATTTCACTTTGAGCTTACATGTTTTTAGGATTGTTTCGTTTGTTTTCCCCAGTGGATGGTTTTGCCTTTTTACTGATTGGAACTGCACTGTACAACCACTTGATGGATGTGCCATGCATGCCTTGGTGTTCGCAGGAACAAGAGATGCAGGTAAAGTAGTACTGTGACTCACATATATGTATATATATTTTTAAAAAATATAAAAATTGTCTTTTTTTTGTCCACAAGGGCACTTTTTCTTCAGAGTTTTTTATATATAAAAAAAAGTCAAATAATCCAAGGATCAGCCACAGTTCAGGGCTGCAATGTAGGGAATAGGAGTTAGTTTTCTTACCCAAGGAGAGAGCATGATTCGGAATCTAGACTCGAACTTCTGTCACTGCATGGTTAGTGCAATGTCTTAACCTTTAGGCCACCACATATACATATAGAGCCTCTCAGTAGGTGAAAGAACCTGCAGTTTAAACATAAAAAAGCTGTTTGAAGTCTTAGGGAATGGGTGAAATCATTGGCAATAAGAGCTATTTAGGCACTTGTTGTAGTTCAATTAGAAATAACCAAGAGTTGAAAACAACCCAAAAACAGAATGAGAGTGTATTTCAGAGTATGAGTGTCATAGGGGATCAAGACTCTCTGCACAATTTTCTATCTCAAACCCCGAGTTAATGAGTACCCATCTGCAGACAGAGAAGGGTATTGTTAGGATGTTTGAATGATGCACCTAATGGGCTGTTCCACTGTATGCTCTCCTGATGGGGGATAAATGATGTAAAAAGCCTGTTAGCCTGATCAGGGATATAATGATAAATGATAATAATAATAATAATACTTTATTTTCATCCCATTGGAGAAATCCTTTTTACAGAAGTGTATAAAAATTGCATTTAATTAAGATTACCTTACCTGTTTGTGTTTCGAGCTGTACTATTTTCCTTTTTTTTTTTGCTTACCTCTTATTCTGGTTTTAGCTTCTGGCAGCCCTCATTCCTTTATTGATAAAAATGACTACATGAACCTATGATATAGGCATAATAATAATAATAACACTCGGAACATCACAGTATAGACTATAAACACATCTTAACTTTTTTTCTATAATACTATGACAGCTATCACAATAACAACAATAATCACATTCCTTTCTCCTTCTCTTCGTCATCTCCAGGACATCCCCTCAGCAAGGCCGGCTCGGGCCCGGGCTCACAACAGAGTATCAGAAGCGTCAGAGGCGGATGAAACTGCCCACCTTCTGAGACATGACAGTCGGAGAAATGTTGAAACCTAATGCTTTCATAAACTGATTAACCCTTAACATTGCCACCAGTTTTCAACCCTAATGCATCCCAGTTGTCTCCCTCTTACATAGAAAATCTGAAATATGACCTGTCATCGTTAACAAAAACCAAACTCGTAGGCTAAAGTTTTAATATTTTTTTCACTTTTATCCAAATCTGAATTGTGGGGATAAACGGCAGTACCAGTGTTTGTGATTTATTCTTTAAGAACCCTAACATTATGCCTATTTTACATGGAAACATGTCATGGGCCAGTGAAAATATGCAACAGATATGGGTTTAAATTGCTAAAAGTATATTAGGATAATGGAAGTAGCTCAGCTACAAAGGGAAATCATCCAGGAAAAGAAATAGCATCATATATATTTTTTACTTCAGCTTCTATGTTGATCGTGGTGGGTTTACGTCATTTGCCGATCATGGCAATTGGAATGCAGTGTGCACATGCAACCTTTGTTGAATGGTGGCAAGGTATGGGTTAATACCAACATGTCCTTGATGACATGTGACATTAAAAAAACAGTGTTACAAGTTACAGTGTAGTGCCATTGACATTTTTTTCCTCTTTTTTAAAGATTATAAGAGTAGGCGATAATTAGACACGGAACGTGAATGTATAATAGCACTAGCAGAGTTATAAGTTGTGTATGAAGGAATTAACCCCTTCACTGCCCTATATATTAGTACTTATATGCCAATGAAAAAAAATCAAAATTCAAGTGGTTTCATGAAAAAATTCATTACACATTTATTTATGAATGGAAATCCTTGAAACTTTGTACAGATGTGTGAAAATGGCTTCCGTTTGAGCCAGTAACCTTTTAAAAAATATTCATGATGGATAAAAATATTATACTTTTTTACATGCAAAATATTAGTAAGATGTTGAAAAACATTGCCCCCCTCACCCTCTTCCTCACTGTGGACACTACTTAGTGGTCTAGACTCCTCACTAGCATTACTGTCCTAATCGTGAATTAATTTAATCTAGCACTAACTTCTAATGCTGGATATCGTGGTTGATAACGATCATGACCGTTCGCTATGACGATAATAAGTAGTGGTTGTGAAAAAAGTAAACAAAGGAGTTTAACAATTTGTAAAAAGTGACTCTACAGATGGTTAGGGACTTTCAAAAACAAAAACAAGAGCATTTTTATTAATTGTTGCCCTTTGACCACTAGAGATGAGTCGATATCATAGGCCAGGAACAGTTCCGGGCACATGTTGGATTACAATATTTTGAGGCCAGGAACTGTTCCGGGCAAAGCAGGGAAGGGGTTAACACATTTAAATGTTGATAATGTTTCATACACAGCATTGTCATTGAAATCACGAGTTTTTGTTGTGTTCAAGGCCAAAAAAATTATCTCTTTGAAAAGAGCTGTTGCTGTTGTTCAAGTATGTTGTGAGGGTGCAATTTGACTCGCAATATTCTTTCATTTCTTTTTTAAAGTTATGCATATAAATAAATATATGTTTGATTTCCTTATGTAATACTCTCCAAGGCCAGACTACCAAAAGATAGCTCAATCTTACTCAATCACTCTAGATCAAAACACAGTGTTTTAATGAGCAATTATAACATGCCATGTATGCTCTTGTATTTAATGATCTAGGGTACCAAACTATAACTATAATGACAGATTGTTTTTTTTAATTTTTGCAATTATAGTTTTTTTTAATAGTTTATTAATTGCAATATTGATACTTAGCACTGGGCTGATCCCCTGCTTGCCTTACAAATCTTGATCCATAGATTTTCTAGCTCTGTATCAGGCCATGTGTACAAGTGGGGCACAGACTTGCACTTAACCTGGATACTGCACGTCAATGCCTTCTGCCTTGTACACTGTCCTGGGGCAGACACAGAGCTGGTCCCTACACTGTTTAATCACGGTTCTAAAGGGAACAGATAACAATCAAACAAATATTTATACTTACCCATTTGATATATAATATATGTATTCAACCTAAGCATCTGTTTTTGCATGCTGTGCTAAAACAAATTTAAAGTGTGTTAAATACATTCTTTTTCTACTGTCTCAATTTTGTATAATGATAGCAAGGCTTGATCGAAAGTCCCAGTTTTTAGCTATTGTCTTCCTAGATCAACTACATGGTGTAACAAACCTGCAACATATCTTGATGAAAGTAGGAAATATGACTTTTTCACATAATACAGCCACTTTACAAATCCTTTTTTTTCCTTTCTTTTAAATCCTAGATGTTCTTTTAAATTACAAAGACTGAAAATTATTGTGGTCACAGCATAGAAAAAAGTAAGTGGTACTCAAAGAGTTAAGGATAATATTCTATGTATTATATTATTTTTCGTTTGTCTTCGTTTATATTTTAATCTAATTCTTGGTATCTAGACCTCTATATCATTTTATACTTTAGATTCATGCTGGACTATGATATGTCAAACATGCAGATTTTAAAAACTTTTATCACTTATGATAGATGGAGATCTTGTCTGCACATCGAATTTGTGTTAAAATGTTCTCACAGATGTCATTTATTAGTTCTCATCATCATGTCAAACATTTTCATTTCTCGAACTATCCTCTGCTTTAAGTTGGTGAATTTATATTTCACCATTATTTTTTCCGTCTTAATACTTTGTTCATTTAAATGTTATAGCATTGCAGTGGAGACCTGCTGTCAACAGGATTGCTGGGACCAGACTTATTATGTCCATTTTATAAGAGGACTGTCAATTTACTGAAATCATTGTGTTGCGTAGGCTAGCTGTACTACTTGTCGTCTTTGTTTCCCATCTTTTAAACTCGGTCCTTCGGATCACTTAGATGTGCAAGTGCGCCATCCGACCGCAGCAATAATAAAACATTATGGGTTAAAGGAGGCTTGTACAATGCAGTGGATGTTTTTAGTTTGAGTGATTTAAGGTATTGATGAAATAGTAGAGAATTCATTTGTATGCTCTTATTTTAAGAGCATACCATGGTTTATTGGTCGAGTAATGTTGGGGTGAAAAAATGGTAGTGAATTCCTTCAGATACGATGATGTTCTGTCATCATGTCCACATGTCTGACAAGAATATTCTACTTTTTAGAAAGAGAAGAATTTCTCTTTGGTAAAATTCCCACAGCTTCTGCAGCTGTTGGGTGAGCACCTGAGGCTACCATATCATGTTGGGTGAACACTTGAGGCTACCATATCATGTTGGGTGAACACCTGAGGCTACCATATCATGTTGGGTGAACACCTGAGGCTACCATATCATGTTGGGTGAACACCTGAGGCTACTACTACAATATCATGTTGTCTGGCCTAGACATGAGTGATTTTGAACAGTGTATTGCTTTTTGTACCCGACAAGGTTTGGCACAGTGGGCTGATTCCCTGCTGCCTGCCTTAACAGTCTTGATCCATAGATTTTCCAAATCTGCATTGTGTCACGTGTACTGGCTGGGTACCAACTTGCACTTCCCCGAATAGATTCTATCTTGGTGTGCTCAAGTAAGTCGGCCAGACACAGAGCTGGTCCTTACGCTGTTTAATCACAACACAGAAGGGAACAGATAAGAAGAAATAAACGTAGAGAAGAGGGAATACAAGCATGAATTAACAATACGCTTTTTGTAACAGGGATTTGTGTCAGTAAATGTCCTGTTATGATAATATAATGATATTGATTGTATAAAAAAACGAGAAAGGTGCCCGCTTTGATGTCTTTCAATTCATTGTTGTGATGTTGATCTCATTAGGAAAACATTGTTCATAGAAATTCTTATGTCCTGTTATCATTTGTGTTTTAATTTGCACAAAAAATTATTGAAGAGAGGCATATATCTTCTTTTTTTTTTTTTTTGACTGCCATGCCCTATTTATGTATATGTACTCTATTTATAAAATTGTATTTTGAGTGAAGAGGTAAAGCAAAGAGAATGCAATTGTTTTGAAGCAGGGCTTAATAGCCAGCCATCAAATGTAGTTGACATGTATGTCATTTTGGACAGTTCAGAATAATTACGTGGAAAAAGTACCTAAATGGTATGAGTATTGTTGATTTTTTTATTTTTTTAAAGGTACACTACTAATGAAATCAATGGAAAATCATAAGTGAATTTCTTTTTGACAATTTGAATTGAAGAAATTGAAGTGGTTACTCTGATGGGTTGAGTATGCCGTCATAGTGCATTAACAAACTCATTTGGAGAAACCAAAGTGGTCACTCTGATGGGTTAAGTGTGCCGTCATAGAGCAAAGTGGTTACTCCGATGGGTTAAGTGTACCGTCAGAGTGCATCAACAAACTTGTCTGCTCCATGCTGAATATAAAAAAAATGAAGAGGAAATGGACTGGGTCGTACATAGCATTTTCTTCATTAGGAGTGAGAAGAATAAGCTATTCTTTTTTAACTTCGGCTATGCTAATTGTACATGACATTCATTTTCTACCTACCTCTTTGATGTATATAATGATATTGTTAACTCATATCCAATACAATGCATTTTTTTTTAATGAATGCCTTTCTTTACACTTACCCCATAATAAGCTAGCACAATACTTTTAAAAAAAATTACTTCATTGAGATGCATTTCCATACTTTACATTCATATTCCGCTCCTACCATCAATAAAACAAATTTATTGAAATTATTAAATTGTTGCTCTTTTGTTTATTTTGATACTCTCTCATTCGTATTACATTGTTCTAGATATAGTGTTGTGACCAGCTTCATGTTCAGCCTTGAGTAAACCCTACATCAAAGAAGTTGTCTATAAACAGACCAAAGTAATGACTGTTAGGGTTGCATGCGTAAATGGAACAGTGAGTGCAATCCAAAGCTAGATATGTGTGTGTGTGTGTGGGGGGGGGGGGGGAGGTAAGGCTTAATATGATATGCAACTAAGGAGTGTATTGTGACCTCAATGGTTACTATAGAAAATGAGATGAATACCTAAAGATAGATGAGTTTGTTGTCTGGTATCCCTGTACAGGCTCACAGACTTTACATCATTTATACCCCAGAAGGCCGTGTCATTCAATATCCTTCCCAACTCCCACTGGAGCATACAGTAGTGCAGCCTGTTAAGCTCATCATGCTAGCATACTGACAATATCTTTCTCTGCCTGCAGCTGTGTACTCTTTCACATCTGAGTTGAGTGAGGAAAAATGTGTAAAGAGTCGATCCCAAGGACTCAACATCATTAGCTTCAGCCAGGATTCGAACTCAGTTGAGTAGCCTAAACATGCGGCCATTGAAGACCACCAACACCACTGCTCACCCCATTCAATTTGTCTCACAACTCAAGTAGTATATAACACAGTATACTTTTATGCCCCAGATGCTGAAAATCAGACCTTGATTAAATGGTTCAAATCCCCATACAAATGCTGCAAATGCAGAACTCAGAGCTTGCCTCCCATTGGATCTACAGTGAAGGACAAACGCGATGAAAAGATTGATAGGGCGTCGCGTTACAGGTTAACTAATCTCTCGATCTTCCAAAAGATATAGATGTATCCCAAGGTGTCATTTAGAATCCTCAACTGTCCAGTTGATAATGGCGTCTCTGGTCGAGTCAAGTAGTAATCTAAAGTTATGTAGTAGTAATAGTAGCAGTAGTAGTAGTAGCAGTAGAGTTGTAGTAGTAGCAGTAGTAGTAGTAGTAGTAATATGCGTTATGTTAATATATCAAACTGAAAACAAATACTCAAATAATAAGCGTTGACTCTCATATCATAAAATAGTTTAATATTCATTGTTTTAATGGACAATTCACTCTCTCTCATTCTTACCATATTCATTTATAACCCACCTTCTCTTTATGACAACCTTTCTGACTATTACTATTACATAAACACAACTCTTTGGGTCGCCTGTGTGACAAAATGACATCCCATTCTTTTTGTCTTCTCTGCAGCTAATGGGGATTTACAATACACGCTGCACTGTGGATGACGTTTCAGTTATTTCAGGGTATTTTTTCAAAATATACACTAACGATGTGCAATTGTGGACAAAATAAGGCCATTTTTCTTCTCTATATTTTTCAGTCGCTCCCAAAATGCACTTTAAAAGGTGGGGCTGAATACGACTGGACTGTTTATGACTGTGCCTCTGTCTATACATCTGTCTTTTCTTTCTTACTTCTTCCTGTTCACTCTCTCTGTCTCTGTCTCTCTCCCCCCCCCCCTCTCTCCCCCCCCCCCCAACTCTACCCAAAATACTTCAAAAGGGACGAGAACGCGTACCATTTTACTTGTTTCCAATACAAACGAATACACATCGACTAAATACTAAATATAGACCTTGTTGTCCGCATTCCTGACAACGTAACGGACGTTGGACAGGTCTGGAACCCCGTTGTTTGACCAACGCCATTGTATCATCATTGCGTCATTACCACGCACTGACCTGGGATCAGTGAGCTTTCAAACAAAGCCACAACAATAGCTGTTTTTCTTCGCCGACAAAAGCAAAGTCGAAAGCGGTGACTTAAAGAGCGTTAAGATCAAACAGACTGCAACTTCAAACGGAGGTGCGGACGTGCAACTAGGCGAGGCTAAAAGGCTTTTCATTAGTCTTGCCTCATCACACACCTTTGAGACGGAGGCGAACGGCGGCGTAGGAATACAATGCGCCCCTCGCGGTCGACATGCCTTCATTGCAACTCGCGACGTTAGAGCAGGCCAGCTTAATAATGCGAGATAAAAGGAAGGCGACTCTTGAGCGCAACTCAGGCAGAAAAGAATTACTTCCCCCTGATTTGGTCTGAACAAAATCTTGGATACCGCATACGGGATTCATTCAGTCGCATTTCGCACAAATTGGAGGGTATATTATTGGATATAGTCCGCGGTAAATCCTCTCTCCCAGAGTGTCTTCGTGTAGACAGTGCATGTCCGCTTGCTTACCTATTGGCCACTTAATGGTGTTTCTAATTTCTAACCACCGTGGTCGTAGATACGCTTGCCCCCTGCCAACAATAGATTATACTACTACATAGGTACTAACTAGATCTACTACATACTACACGCGGATCTCGTACCAAACCCACCGCATACGTTAATAGTTCAGGGTACACCACAGAATAAGAATTTTGGCAGAAGTGACAATAGACGATTTTTATGGCACAACTTTCGTACCACATAGTATCAACAAAAATGGCTGTGAACACTATTTAACACCATTATGTCCGCCATTTTGATTTAGTCGTGTAGTGACCATTATAATCCAAGCAAATAGGCCCTCCTGTCGTTTCTGTGTATTTATTTTTTTATTCTGTGGAGTACACGGCTGGTTACCAGTCATTTTGATTTATATTGAAATATCAACAAATCATTCCGGGCTATATATCTATATATA
>JARFNW010210403.1:0-15641 GCA_031763155.1 Dirona albolineata
CTTTTCATTTCTGCCATATAGTACAGATTCAAAATCCTCTTGACTGTTCTGCATTTATCAGTTATAGTCCATTAGTACCTAGTCTACCGAGGACTAGACTAGCACATGATTTTTGATGTTGGTAAAGCCATTACAGATGCAAACGTTGGGTGATAAACTACCGCAGAGAAGTCTAAATGAAACGTCCAGCAAAAAGTTAAATCAAACCAATGTGCTATGTTCTCTTTATTTTGAAGATTCCCAATTTAACAATAGCGAAAATAAAATCGTCAAAAAACTCCAAAGCTGCACCAACCCTCTTTAAAATCCCTAATCCGCCTGCTCTGTTGCAAGGTAAAAGACCTGCCCCAAAAGAACGTTTATTATTTGTATCATCCACTTCGACTTTTACATAACTTCAACAAGAGCCATAAGAAGAATCACCACCATCATCTCAACCAATACCATCCACTCCATTGAGATCTGACAAAAGCAAACTCAAGCACCTTAAAAACAAAATTGACAGTCAAAGAAAAACAATATAAACGGTTGGGTTTAAAGCCAAAGGATAACCTGATTCTACAGAGTTTAGAATCTCCTCAATGTATGAAAACTTTTTTTAACAAATCGTGTATCAAATTGTAAACATGATATGAATATGATACGTTTCTCCTGAACCATACCTGATAATATTCAAGAAGTAGAAATGATAGGAACACAAGAACCTTTACAACTTGTTTGCCTAGTTAAGTCAGTAAGATCTGATGAATCATCCAGCTTGAAAATATTCTTTCATAGTCATATGTCTCTGGTTATACAATACCCAAGATTAGTAAAATTATATGCAACCATAGTAAAGACATTTTGAAGGAGCAAATCAATATGGAGCTGCACCATTTACAATTTGTCAATATATAGATGTATGACATGTGTGTAAGGGTAGAGGCCTGATCAAAACATGTTCCTTACTTATTGAAACAGTTGGAAATGGCATAGAATATAATATGTTTTCCTAGACAAACTTTCTACACAACTTGAGAACATGCGGCATAAGAAGATACTTTCAATCAAAATTAATTGATCCCACACGGAGAACCTAACATCCCTATTGTGAAATTGTAAAACACCTGAAATAAGTGGCATCATTATTTTATTGCCGAGGAAAATGTGCTACTGTAAAGCGCTTAGAGCACTGTGATGATCGTGAATAAGCACTATATAAATGTACATTATTATTATTAATATTATTAATATTATTATTATTATTATTAGTATTATTATTATTATTATTATTATTATTATTATTATTATTATTATTATTATTATTATTATTATCATGATCATTATCTTTACTATTATTATTATTATTATTACTATTATTATTATTATTATTATTATTATTATTATTATTGTTCAGAAATTGTAGAAAGGACATGAACCTGATTTTAATTATAAGTTCAACTATCAATATCAAAAAGATCATCACATTTAATAATCACCATGGTAGTTAAAATGCTGCATGTGACCCACAGTTTGAAACCTTAAGACTGTAACTGTCTTAATTAATGTCCACTTAAAAAAACTCCAACCATTACTAAATCCTGTACTGTTAAAGAAATCGGTTCATAAACCTTCTTTACATTTAGACCAGCAACCGGTAATTCATGTTTTGTAGACCCATTGCGTTTGTTGTCATTTTCACTCTTCAACACTTCACTTTTCATGATTATGATTTATTTTGTTCTTTTGCTTAGACCTCTCATACATGATGAAGTGGCTTATGGGTATATCAAACAAGAAACCGAATGTATAGACGTTGACCCAGGACAACTACCTCTTGTCGCCAAGTTACGGGAATGTGAAAAAACTAAAAGCTCTCAGGTGATGAACTGATTTGTGATCAAAATAAGAAAAAAAATAGAAAAAAACTTTAAAGAAGAAATCCAAAGTGCTGCCCAATTGTTTTGAGACATATATATATATATATATATATTATATATAAACCATTTGGAATTTCTTTGGCATGAATGTCATTTTTAGTCTAGATAAACTTTGGGTCATTAAAAAAAAAAAAAATTTAAGAAAAAAAAAAGAAGATCAATGAAAAAGACTGAAATGTGAAAATGATGTTAGGGTTTGTTACCCTTCTTTGTGGCATTTAAGGATGGACATCTCAAGGGATGATATTCTCAAATATTTTAGTTTTGACAAGATATTTCTCTGGCGGCAATGTTGCTGCCACTGTTTATTTTACTTTTACCACTCTTTGCTACTACTGCTATTACTGCTACTTATGCTACTGTGACTACCATCACTCTAACTGAAATCTATAACATTTGATTTTCTTGTAGGAATGGTCATGGAGGAAACGGGGAGTGATTGTTTCCAATGGAATGTGTTTGACTGCTGACCTCATGAATATGCGAGGCTATGTTAGTGTTCAGTTTTGTAAAGACATTGACTCTCAGGTAAGGAACGATCTTAAATTTAAAATTTTGCTATTGTTATATATATATATATATTTTCCTTTCAATTTGCTTTTTGTCACCAGTAGAAAATCAGATATATTGACTGTACCATCTATTGATAACTGTCCCTCCCTCCAGAAATTATTTCACTATTTTGTCGTTTATATTGATTACATATTTTTTCCCCTGCCAGATCTGGTATCGTCACAATGATAAGATCGTTCACCAGGACACAAGCCTCTGTCTGGACGGCCACCAAGGTCACACAGGTCTGATGATCACAGACTGTATCAAGGATGAGGGAAGTCAGGTGTGGCAAGTCGAACGGGAAATGAAGACAAAAGTTTCTGAAGATGATTATGTAGACACTGTTGGCATGCTATAACATTGTTTGTCTTGTTATTTATGGCAATAGACTACATATTGCTGCTTTTTACACTTTTGAATTATTTTTTTTCTTGTCTTTTTGACAAGGCCTTTCAACTGGCTATTTTACGTCAGTTTGGTTTTTAAAATTAAAAATCATGCTGTCTTCTGTACTATGGGAGTATTTGAAAATGAATGGCATCTATGTGCCATGCTGGCTTTATTGCTAACTGAATCTGTCAAATTGTATTAAAAAAGTCATGTCGTGATTTTATATTTTGTGAACTTTTCATCCATGTCCCCTACTGCATAAGAAAAAAAACAACCTCAAAACATTTTTGCTCCAGAGATTGTATAAATTGAAAGAAAATTTCTATTAAAGCAAAAGAAAAAAGTGATAACTACTTTAAAATCAGTTCAATTTGTAGTGTTGGGGTGTGTATTTTATTCAACATACTTTGTTACCAAAGATCAATGATGCATTAATTTCCATTGATGTAAGAGGTCTTCTTGTATTAGAATCTAATTTGGTGCCAAATAAGATGTAGATAGTCAATTGGGGGTAGATCATCAAAGTTAAGTCCTCAGTGAAGTGAATTTTTGTGTCCCCAAAATCCTGATTATAAATTTGAATTATCTGTTGATAAAGTGGCAGGCATATTCATTATGGAAATGTTCCTGTTGGTTGGCTCATTGTTCCCAACATTATTTTTTTAATAGGAAAACTTTTGTTTGACCATTTGAAAGGTTTGCCATTCACACTCAAGTCAGTCTTGTATTCGATAATTGTAATGACCAAATTTGCTTTTTATGACAAATACGATTTTACATCATAGCAAAAACACTGCTTTGAATTTATTCACATTTTCATTTGTTACATATCACCGCCGTGTGCATCTTGCCTATAATGTCTTAACATAGACTAGATTTTTTAAATAAGACAACTTAGAATCTTTCAACTCCTAAATATCTGGAAACATCTGGCTCATAAGAATTTTCATTTTACACAACAAATCTTATAGTCAATGGAATTATTGAAAGTATTGTGGGTTCATAAATTGACTTCAATTGATTGACAAAATTGATTTCAAGCCACGCAAGACTACCTGAAGACCACACCTCTTGTCAAACATTGCGACTATTACACTTTAATTTGTTTGTTGCTTTTTTTGTTTTGCACCTACACAAGACTAAATACTGGAATGTAATTTTTTAGTTTATTCTGTTGACTGATTAAATCTAATTTATGTACCCACAATAATTTCACTCAAGTCAACACAATTTGGGTGGGTCATCATTACTATTTTATATATGAATAGTGAACTTGTTACTTAACTTTACTTTGTCTTTGTTATTTACATAACATCAACTTTTTATGATGTATGCCTTGAAGTTTAAATGTTGTTGGATTGATATATGCAAATGTACATAAAGGATGAATTCCTGTCTGTGGCGTCGTGTTTAATTATCATTAGTGAAAGTCCACCTAGCAGCCAATCATGTTCAAATTATACTGGTCTACTTGTCTTCCATCAAGTCCAAGTATATTATGACTATGCAATTGATGTTCTTTTTAAATGATTCTTTTATGTTTGTGAATTACCTTGAAAACGCTCATTCCGAAATTTTTTATTCCTGAACTACTGTCAGCCCGAAATGATTTTACTTGTCCCAGTAATTATGAGGGTCGTCACTTAATTTACCGAAAAATGGCCACGTCCAAAAAAGTATTCAATGTTTTTCCTTCCTGTAGGTTGTTCATGCAGTTTCCGAATTTGGCAAAAAAAAATTTTAATGCACTATTGGACATACAAAGTTTTGACATGACAATAAAGATAGCAATCCGCATGTAGGAATGGTCAAAGGTAGAGTTGAAGACTGTTATTGAATGTCTGCTGGCAACGGGGACAAAACAGATGGCAGGGACATCATTCCTCACCTCCAGCCAAAAATTAAAAATTTAACCTCCTGCAAAAAAAATGAATGGAAGCTGTTTTCACACGGCTATGTGTTCTTTATATCTTACTCATGGGGATTCGAGAATTAACTGGAATGCAAATAAATGCAGCTGATGTGTAAGTTTCGTCAAAAGTTCTCTGTGGCCATTTTCCGGTACAAAATGTGACAACCCTGGCATGTTTCCAATTGTGTTCATCTTCAATAGCTTTAATAACAAAAATGATTTGAGTGTTCCCACATTTCGGAATAACCATTTTTGAGTGTATTTGAATAATATACGCAGTGAGTAATTACTGCTAATGTGCTTGAGTACTTAATTTCATATTTCAAATTTTGAAATGTGCAATAAAATATCTCAAATACTTGTGCTTTCCATATTTATTATTCTCGCAGAATGTTAACCCTTGACTCCTGGACATTCATTTTTGGATAAAATTTGAATGAAAGATTTAGAATGCCTCCCTTTATGTGCCTCCAATCTGTGAGCTCATCAGTGACCCCAGGGGATGCAGTCGAGTTCCTAGTAGTTACAAAATGTTTTCAAACTTTAAAAATGACAACGACTCTCTTCCATCTGATCTTCAAGGTGTACTTGGAGAGGCGTCCCTAGAGTAGTAGACAATGATTTCGCTTGGGGTCGTGGAAATCTCAGGTTTGAACCCTGGACAAGACTATCCATAAATGATACGGCTCTGTCCAACACGCACTATCAAAGACTTAATTATGGGGTGTCAGCTTTAACAAGAACTTGGTGTCAAAAAGGGCGTTTAAAATATTGTTATTTTCTTTTATATTTTAAAAATGTTATTTTTGTTCTGCTATCATGAATGTAACAGTCTCGATTGACAACTTGGAACAACTCCAAAAATCCAGTATTCAAAAACAATACAAAGATAAAATTTATGGCAAAAAATGAATTTTATTCAATAATATAACCTAACAAAAATGTCAAACAAAAGGCAAACATCATAAAACTTTTTCTTTTTTTTTTTGCATCATCATGATACTTAAAAACATTTAAGTCAATAAAAGTAAATATCTATACATAAAATAATTCACACCTAAAGGTATTTTTCTCTTTTTACATAAAATTTCCATTGCCAATATGGGTGTAGTATTATAGGAAAAAAAAAGAAGGAATTGATGACATAAGGCTGGCTGGTGGTTACATTAGCCTGCGTCTCTTGGCAAAAAAACGATGAACATAATCCAAATTTGACTTATTATCCACAACAATTATTTCACCATCCATAAAAAATTTTTTCAACAAAAAATTTACATGTACACCATTGATAGAATTTAAAACAAAACAAAAACAAAACCCCCTGGGAAAATAAATAAATTATATTAACAAAAACCAAACCAAAAAAGACAAAACAACAACAACAAAAAAAACCCAACATATTTTTAAAAAATTTCACTTTTCAGCTGATAATAAATTTGACAAAAGAGCAACAACAACAACAGAAAAAAAGAGAGTATTATTTTGTTGAAATGTCATTGACATGCAAATTTCCTTTCATACTTTTGTCCAAATCCCCTGGAAAATTTGAATATTTTACGCTCTCATGATGTGAAAGGTTCAGTGATTCAAGTGTTTTATAACTACTCACCCAAGATAAATAAGACAACATTCCAACTTCGGCAACAAGATACAACAGAACGACCAAAACCGATTTAGTTTGAACGTCATACTCTGTACTGTCAACCACTTTTCCTCAACAGCCATCTTTGATACCATATTTCGTTGCATTGTGTTAAAAGAACAATATTGAAATTGGCTCCATGACAGGCGTGGTCCCTCCAGTAGAGATTATCAAGATAACATTCAACCAACCACAGCCCTCTCGTTATCCCATCCTTAAGTACAAAGAGACAGAAACACTCGATTCAGATTCAAAACGTGATTTTGAACAATTAAAAAATATTCTCTTTTTGTCACACAACTTCCGCACAAACTGACATTTCAAACATTATACCGACTTTAAAAAGAAAAAAATAATTAATAAACATACAAAGGGGTTTAAAAGGGGGTGGGGGGTGTGAGTGAAATGAACAAACACCATTTATGATCTGTGAGAAGGGCAATTGTTTATGATGATGGTAATTTAGATAAGAGTTACTCGACTCTTTCGAAAGGATGACTGTAATTGTGAAGGAAAGACCGGAGGCAAGACAACAACATTTATTGAGAAATGTAATGGAAAAAACTCGACGGACACCAGCCATCCTATTGGACATCAATACGATTGAGGCAGGGGGATATTGACGTCGTTTCCATATTCATAGTAGTAGTAGTGGACACTTGGAATAGCACCATTAGACTGTTCAACCTCCTGTTGTTCATCTTCCTGCCAACTTTTTTTTTTTTTTTTTTTTCTCCACCACAGTGGCTCAAAGAGTGCAATTATTGAATTTATTCAGATTATTGTATATAAAGATAATGATGAGAAATAAAGATTACGATAATAATAATAAAAATAATAATAATAATAAGACAAATAAATGGTCATTTTCCCTTAATGGTTACCATTTTAATTATGGTATTTGTTTTGACACATATTAAATTCTTTAAAAAAAATATTACTAATGTTGAACTATAAATGTAACGGAGCAATTGAAGGACAGCTTGGATAACCTCCTTAAATTTGTTTTATGACGAGGTGGTGGAGAGGTGTGGGGTGTGCATGGGTTCCGTGTTAACCGTAGATACATTTCTTGAAACGATCATCACCAATGTTCATCATAATGATAAGTAACATAATCTTTCAAAAACGATGTAATTGTGATTATAAAAATAATAAAAATAATAACGACCAAATGCAACTCTTTGGAAGCCACCGGGTGTTTTATGGTTGGAGGAGATTTGTTATTCTTATTGAGAGTATGTAGTATGTGGAAAATAAACAACAAAATAACAAAAAAATAAAATAGAACAACAACATGGGACAGTCAGTACAAGGAATTGTGACTTGTAAAATGAATTTTATATATATATATATAATAGTATAGGTTTAAAAAAAAAAAAAGAAAAGTAATTTCAAGACCTTAATGACATACATGAATAAAAACCGTTTCTATTGCATACAGGATATCCAAAAACATGACAGGACTCTATAATTCACTGCTATACAAGTAGACAATTTTAATCTCATGATTGAAACATAGAAAAAAAAAATATCATTACATTTATCCAACAATTATGATAACAGTCCCAGCAATCTTAACTGTTATTAATTAATTTTTTTTGTATATCTCAATGTATGAATTGGCAATAAATATATATATTCAACATTGCTACTGCCCCTTGTTTAAGAAAGGGGACCAAAATGTTCAATATCAATTACACATTGGTGAATAAAAAAGTAAAACATTAACAATAATAATTTAATGGAATCTTATCACGCTCAAGTACCATCATCCATATCAATTTCTTCCTCTTGCAATCCTGTGGTAACAAAAAATGGATCATGACAAATCAGGAGGGGGGAAAAAATTGATATATAACCAGATAAGATAAAAATGCAGTGAATACGTACACCATATACCAGGGGACTTTACCTCAGTTGGTCACATCCAAATATACACTCTGAACGCAACAAGATCTATTCTAAACTGACAACGAAATCAACTGAGATGTACAGGAGGCTGTTTCTGGGTGGGGCGGGGTGCGTATGATAAAAGGCATCAAAACAGTGATTGGTTAAAATAGTCGTTAGTGATCTCCAATTTGTCATCTTGTTTTATCCGTGTGAACACACTTCTGATCCTCTTGACAGAATGAAAAACTAGTGGCTTTAGAAACAGCTTACCAGAGCATAAAAGAAAAAAAAAAAAGAAAGAGTTTTTAAATGGCCATTGCCTTCCTATATTATGTCCAACAGTAAAAAATTATATTTTAAAATCAGGGTTAATTTGATATTGCCTCATTAAAAAAAATTTACAAGTAAGAAATTGAAAAAAATGTCATCCTAGTCAACTGTTACTGTTACGTATATTCAGAGAAATATGAAAAATACCTTCTTTTTAATTACCTTTCTCTACAACCACGCTAGATTTCTTTTTTTTCTTTCTTTTCCTTAATTAGCTACAACTGCAAGGAAAGACAGTTGTTTATGAGACTTATTACTTGCACCAGCTTTGATGACATAAAGACTTGTCATCTCAATCAGCCCTTTTCTTCAATAGCCCGTTTTCCACCTCAGTCAAATTTGGACCAATGGTCCCACTGGGGCAAAGACACCTTGGTATATGGTATATCAGAACAGAAATTCAATTCACCTGTGAACAATACTTGAACTAGAACTAAATCATTATCAAGGTTGACAATTTGGTACCTTTCCCAATTCAACATGACATGTTTTGACAGCTGTCATTCATTCAGGTCGTCTTACAAAGGAACGGGCAATTATTAAAAATTTAACATTAAAAATATTTTCAATAATAAATATATACATTCTAAAAACCCTTTTTATAGAAACCATTTGTAAATCAATAACATATCAGATTATTTGCTTAATCAATTCTTAACTTCCCAAAATTTTTCTTTAAAAAAACGCCCCAAAACAACAAACCAAACAGAGCTTGGGAAATGGGGAAATGGCATTAGAAAATTCAAAATAACAAAAAGGATGAATTAACATTTTCAAGAGCAATCTTGGTTTTAAAAAACATGTACAAAACAGAACGAATTTAGAAATTGGTAAAATGGTGATGGGACACCAATTTCTCTGTTAAAACATAAGGACCAGATTCACAAACATGTGCAAGTTTACTTGCTATTATTCTTATAGATAAAACTCAATCATCAAAATCATATTTTACATTATGATATCTTCTAATATCATAGACGTCTTGAAGCAAGATATTACGTACTCAATGCATTTATCCTATAAGGCAGATGGAACCCTCCCTCCCTCTCCCTTGCTGCGCCCTTCAGCAGGAGTGTAGTTGTTGTAGCTCGTCTCTTTCACATAGGAATTACACAATAAATAATGCTGAGAAAAAAAACTCCCAAACAACCAAACACCAATGTGCTCCGATACTCCCCACTCATAACTTGACGATGACAATAATTTCAAAAACAGAAACAAAACAAACTACCCTAAATGTTCTATCAACAATTCCAAAAAGTGAAGATCTTGTGAGCCTTGAGGCACCTAGAGACGGGAGTGATGAATTGTCTTTCATGTGTCATTTTTCTTTCCATGGATGCTAGGCCTGACGGAAACTGAATCCTATTAATAATCTAGCATTTCAACACTATTTCTCATAGGAAAGAGAACCCACAGACTATCACTCCTCAGCTCCGCGCTGCAGGCTTATGCTTCCTTTACTTTTCCCATGGTATTATGATTAGCTGTAAATGAATATGTCACCTCGTGTAATAATATTAACATTCTAGATCACAGGCATTTCACCGAGATGTTGTAGATTATAATAAAATTATCTTAGCAATGCTTTCTCATACATAACAGTATACGAAGAGAAAGGGGGAAAAACTGTTTGTATATCATAATATATATTTCAAACATATATATATAGATATAGTTTCTCTTTTGCCATTTCCGAGTTTGGAAAATTCAACAAATGTACAATAGGAAGAGCTGAGATACAAAAAGATGTATGAAAAAAATAAATATTTAAAAATACACACGTACTCACACAAAATTAAAAAAACCCCCATAAAAAACAGTCAACAGAATAGACAAATTGGCAGTAAAATTATCAATAATCACAACATGAAGTAAAGCAACTTGGAAATATTTAAATTAAAGAATAGTATGCTGAACAAATGATTCATTCACTCTTGTTTCTTGTTCTTGCTGGGCCCTCTCGTAAGGTGCTATCATGCAAATTAAAACATGCATGAAATTTTATCAGCAAGAACAAATGAAAAAAAGAAAAAAAAGAAAAAAAGAAGAAAAAGAAATCAACAACAAACCAACACCTTTCATTTTCACTTTTGACTGATCAAGTATTGAAAGCGTTGTAAACGACAGGATCAATAAATATATTATTTACAAAAAAAAACAGAAAAAAGAAAGAACATTTACTACTTAAGTGATGTAATTAAGAAAGTTTTGACAACTAGAAACCAAGAAAGTAACCAAATTAACATTTAATATAATTAATTAAACATGAAACATTATTTCCCCCGCTCATAGATTGCTCATAGTATGAAGCTGGCCACATTTCAATGGGATCAAAGTCCACGGAAACATCATGGGGGAAGTCCCGACTATGAATGAACATTTGACCAGCAGGGGATTACATCGAGACTTGTCAGTCGTTGTGGTCCAACAACCTGCCATTATAGCCGTGCTGCCCCCTTGGGTAGGAATGGAACACGGTGGCGGAAATCCTATCACTATCGTCACTCCTGTAGTGTGTTGAATACCATCCATAGCTAGCTATAGATATGAATGACACAGATACTACACACTCAAGACATGCGCACTCACAATCATACAATGTCACATCATGTTATAAGGTTGTTTGTAATGTTAATGCCGTTTTTTAAGCTTACAATTAAAAAAACAAAAGAAAGATGTTTATTTTGTGAACAAATGATGGTGGCGACAGCTTCTGGTAAAAATTTTGAGACTTTAATTTGATAAAAATAGAAGAAAAAAGTGTAGATCTCAGTTATGAGAAATCTAGCTATAAACATGATCAATAGTGATTAAATATAAATAAGAGAAGTTTAAAAAATGCCACAAATTGTGTCATAATTGCATAACTTTTGTTTCAATCAGTAGAACTTTCCAAAAATGTTTTTCTTCTCTAGAAAAACAGTATTTTATAAAACTGCATATAGTGTTTATCACCATTTCATCTATCGTTTAAAAAAAATTTGTGGATGCCTCTCACATTTTACTTAGAGTGTACGATGTATTCAAAACTTAAATCATAAAAGGATATAAAAAAATTGGCCAGTCTGGTCCACATACCACCATTACCGTACCAAATGTTCATTAAATTACATATCAATATAATACAGTTCAACAGCTTTGATCTTGCTTTGACAACAAAAGGAATTCCGACCAGCTATTATCTCAACATGAAATTGTAACAACCATACGGAATGTCTGTGGATGAGAATAACCCAGGCAAACAAATTGAAGAGCCAGCAAGACGTCCCCTGTAGCACCTGACCAACAGGCACTCCAAGGGAGACAGTTTTACACACAACTTCAAAAGGCTTTTATTGCAAATATGTTACAGTGGCTTCACTATCTACAGCCAAACTGATGCCTCTGGACGACATCAGAAAAGCTGAGAGCCTGACTTTGACAGCTCAAGTCTCACTAAATCAAACTGCACAGGCTTGCTAATCTCAAAGCTGACACTAGTCTTTCCAGACAGCCGATGAGGGACCTGCTATTACTTGTTCAGTTTGGATAGTTGGGAGCAAGGAATTGACAAAATCATTTTCCAATGGCTACAGCAAGTTAAAAAATCAAATCAAGTTTTCCATTTTTGTTTATTTCTCTGTAACTAGGATTGCAATGAAAGCTTTTTAAAAAAATTAAAAATTCAGTCCATATCATTATCATCCCCTCAATTGATTGTCTCCCTTACCTTGAACTTGAAGACACCGGGAAAAAGAGGTTGGGAGAAAAAGTAAAAAATATTACTGCTCTTGAGCAATTAGAAATTAAAATCATACAGGTCGATCTCATGACTGTACATGATAGTAAAAAGAAAAGAAAAGTTTCATTTGATTAAAAAAACCAACAACCCCACCAAACAAGACAAATTAAAATTGACCATATCTAAGTTGGATCCCAACAAACCCAACTGCAACTGCCTTCAAGAAGTTGAGTTGATAAATAACGCTGATAAAAGTAGATATTTCACCGAGCCATTAAACTTGTTAAAAAAAATACAAAACAAATAATACAGGCAAAAGTGACGGTCACCGGAGACATACTCAAAACATCTCAACAAAATTTCCCTATATGATATACAAAGAGAAATTGTTAAACATGGGCAAAGCTGACAAAACAAAAAAGTTTTGTGTATTGAAAAATAACAGCTGATAAAAAAAAAAGTCAAGAAAAAAGAAAATTACATGAAAATATCAAAACTCAACATTTACCAGATATGATTATAATTGCATTTTTGAATACTCCACGAGTACCAATGAGAGACAAAACTCTATCCATCTCCTCATTAAATACCATAACAAAATCAATTCCTACGTTTTACTTATTGCATGAGCGAACCAAGTTTAAAAAAACAATACTTGCTTGTTGAAATATTACTTGTACAACTCAATTTTTTAAAACCCCAAAGGAAACAATTTGTCTCTGAAATGGCTATGGGATAAGCCAGTCCTAGCATTTGGGCAGTAGTTTAATCCCAATAACAAAAATATCTATAATATTTTCAAGGCCAGGATGAGAGGGTTACTGCCCCTGATACTGCTCTTCGCTCCCTCCCCTTTAACTCTTAAGAGTATAAAGATCACCAGGTTATACAAAAATAGCATTCAAAATCATGAAGCAGCTTTCAAGTGTGCATGTAAACCACAAGGGTGGACACTTCCTATGCTGGTACAAAGATGACATGCACACCTGTTGAAAATAAAAAAACATTTAATTTCAATACAAGCTAAATCATGATTTTTCAAGCTCCTGATCTTGTACATTTACATTTACTATTTGCAAACAGCTGGCTGGAAGCACTATTCAGGTCATGTTTAATGCATGCCATTAATTATATTACATATTTTCAGAATATAAAGTAGTCCACCAATTTTATTTTTTTAAAAAGTTCTAAAGAGACGCATAAATCTAGGGCTGATCACAGTTGGCTGTGTTCATTTCTTTCTCCTTGTGATGTAGTCAATAAAGAAACAAACTTGAGTTAGGGGATACCAAAGGAAGAGTCCAATGAACATCTTCCATTTGACCCACATAATAAAATTGCCCCAGATGCATTAATACACACACACACACACACACTCACACAAAAAAAGGACACATGACCACACAAAAAACAATAGCAACCGCAACTACCCCCCTCCCCAAAACCAAAGTGAGTCAAAACGTTGTTTGTTTTTTTAAAAAGAGAAACCAATCCATAATTACATCTAATTGGATGTGTAATAGGACAGACTTTCAGAAACACTGGAATCTAAAGGAGGATGAACAATCTTTTTGGTTGTTATTGGTAGATAAAAATAGTCAAGATGCCTTTGTTGGTCGTCTACAAACACCCTTTTTCTCTCCTTGTACTGAAACAATTTAGAATAAAATAAACAAAAAAACAAAACAAACAACAAAACTGATGAGGAAAACAAATTGCTTTCAATAAAACACCGGTCTAGAGTTCTTTTTTTTGGGTTTAGTTTGTTTTTCATTTGTAAACAGCTACACTTGATTTAAAAAGCCAGGGCAATATGTCAATGAATGCAGCAAACGCACTGCCTCTAATGGTTTGTATAATATACAAGCAATGCTAGTCCTCACCTTGGTTTATTATGATAAAGTAATATTGAAAATAGGACCATTGAGTGTTGTTAAGTGTAGAACAACCTCATTCTTCTTTCATGTAAAAAGTTATTCTAGATCACCCCAACCTAAAAAAAAACCCCCCATCAAACAAACCCTGCCACAAAACAAAACAAAATGAAAAACCAACTTCATTATATGCAGGCAAGTCACTATGCAAGAACAACAGTGCGTATGGAGAATAAAAAACCATGCATGTATAATATCTGTTTGAACACCGGATAGCAACATTCACCGAAATAATCAACAACTCAAATTTGGCTGATAAAGCCAAAGAATTTGAAAAAAACAAAACCCAACAAAAACAAAACAAAAACCAACACATATTGCAAGTTCCCTACCCTAATGGCTTGCAACTATTCTTGGTCTTTCTTCTAAGTAATAATTTTTAAAAAAGATCACATCTTTTTTAAATTACGTTTTACAAAAGGTTTTTAATTCCAATTTTATTTTTACCCCCATCCCCACCCTCCAAAAAACGATATAGTAGAGATCTATGTTATTGTCTACCTCCTAAAATAATAGGACACGACATTTGTGCGTATTTGCTTCACTTTGCTGGTTTACCCTTGTAGCAAATAATTGGTAATCAATCAGCTGGTCCAGATCACATTATATATATAAAAAAAAAATTAACACAAATATAAAAATACTAATCAAGTTCCAAACCAACCCCCCTCCCCCCCTCTGAAAACAATGACAGTGCATGCATAAATAAACAACAATAACATCAATTATAATAAACCTCTACCGAGTACATTAAAGCACATTAAATAGTCAAACTATGATACTAAACTATCCATAAAATCAAACATCCTTGTTTACCCCAAAGAGAGTAGACTCATAACAACTCAGGCAAAAAGGAAGAAATGTGACAGTATTTAAAAATTTAAAAGAAGCCACTTTATAACAAAAAAAAAATTAAATTATGTATAGGCCTATATATATATATGTTTATATATATTAAAAAAACCCAAACAAAACAAAACCAAAACCAAAAACAAGTCCAAACTTTTGTTGTTGTTGAGTCACACGATATCAATTAATACTTGGAAATCTTGTCCTCTGCACAGGGCTAGAATAGAATGTACAACATTTCTTAGGTTCCTTTAGAAAAGACAACGTAACAAAAGACAAAAGAAAATCTTTTAAATGCTTTCAAAGTTTTCACTGATTTGACTGAGATGAGAAAGCCGACGTAAGAATATTGTTAGCAGTAGCCATGTCCGTCACATGCTCGTATGAAAGAACTTGTCGGGTTGGGTTTATGCTGGGTGTAATTTTATCGTGTTGCCGTCTCCAAGGCAGTGTCACCAACATTAATCTGAAGACATCGGGTGGGGTGGTG
>JARFNW010210514.1:4225-15637 GCA_031763155.1 Dirona albolineata
CCCCCCCCCCCCCCCCCCCCACGAAGCTGATCACAGTAGCCAATTCCCAAACTCTTGGCCAAATGCATCAGCTTGGCCACTGGCCTTCTTTCAAACTTCCTTGACCCATTGAGCATACTTGCACATGACCTCCGGTTTTCACAGACCATAAGTTAACTGACTGTTAGCACAATTTTGTACTTTAAAAATTGCATGAACAATACAATGAATGATGCAATATTGTGAGTATAATTAATTCACTGCAATAACGTTGTGCCAAAATGTTCGAACAGTCTGCTCATACTGGCATTACTGGCGCAGGTCCAAAAAGTTATAAAAAGACCAATCATTGCCACACCTATTGTTGGTTCAAACAATGAATCTCACTTTCTCAAGGCTAGCAGCATAGCCCTTCAGCTACCAACGCACAAGGCAACACAATCACATCTCCCTCCATTCACCCTTGCAAGATAACCATACGGCTACTGACGCCTCAAGGCAACACAACCACATTCGCCCTCCATTCACCCTTGCAACCTTATATAATATATGTAAGAGATACAAGGAAGGGAAGTAATGCCCATATTACACTATTCCTGACCTGCCTAATGCTGGGGCATAGACTTGATCAATTCACATAATATAACCTGTACTACTGTTGCATATATTGTATATAGGTGCAATATAACATAATCTTGTCATGCCCATTAAACCACACATTCCACCCAAAGAGAAAGTCATTCTAAATTATATCACCTGCAGCACAGATGATGATACAAAAGTACAATAGTAAAACACCTTGACCACCTCCTCTCTCCAAATAACCTCTACCATCTATTAGTGATAAGAGTAGAGCAACGGAAAAGTGTCATCAATTAGACCATGAGATGTGAGAAGGAAGAACCCATGAAGTATCCAAGGTGCCAAAAAAAATATGCCATGATTAAGAAAACTTCATTGGATTGCCACTATTCACTCAGACTTTAACAAGAACTAGAATCAATATTACCAACTGGCAGGAAAAGTGTAGACAAAATAAAAAATCTGATGAGTAGATGCCAAAGTGACAATGAAATTAGTTTGGGCTAGATCTAGCTAGGGCATTGCATTGGAAAAAAACAAAAACAAACAAAAAATGCATAGGAAAAGTAGGCTAAATGACTCATCTACAACAGGGGTATGCAGCTGTTTGTCAGTTAGGTTTGCTACAAAATACAAAGTTCCAACTTTCAAAACATTGATGGTGAAAGCTAACTTGTCAGTCACCCTTTTTTATACAGTAATATTGTAACAGGTTTGTTTGAAATAGACAATATCTTTTACTGACAAGCAGAATGCTGCACATGACCATTATCCTGTCCTGTCTCAGACCCCTTAAAAAAATGACCTGTTGTCACAGCAGGTGGCTAAAAGAGGAGAGGTATTTGCCATGCTGTGACCTCAAGGTAAGAGTGTATTTGCATAATAATATAAATCTTGCAGAACACTAGCCACACAATACATCCATATTTTATTATTGGACCCACTCTTTTTTGTGTCTTTTTCTTTTGTTTGTGAAAGGGACAAGCCATGAATTAATTATCTCTCCCAATGCACATTTCCCTGTTTTTGAGAGCTTGCATTTGATTTGTTTTGAATGAGAAGCATATAAAAATATAATCAGGGCCATAATACAATAATATTATAGTTATAGTGCAGCAAAATAGTAACACGAAATGCTGTATTAATAGAAAGAGAACAGGAGACCCTATCATCAGCGCACTTCAATCATCCTTGTCGTAATTTCCCTTTGCTACATCAGGGAGAGGGTTTCTTTTAAAAAAAACCAACCCCTTCCCAATATCATAAAAACAACGCATTCTATTTCTACACCACAAGGGACACAATGCATACAAAATGTTTTCCCCGGTTTGCATGAATGACTCTGTCATTTTGCTTTCTTTTTATTGATAACAATCTTGAAGATTCACGTCTTGACTAAGTCGGCCAGGTCGAATCATGAGTGAGAGAGGCGGGCAGGCAAACTGATCCCAGTACCAGCGTTGCAGCTTCATTTTAAAAAATGGTCTGATGATCTTCTCTCAAATCACAAAATGATAAAAAGGAAATCAAATTAACGAAAAAAACGATGACTTCTGAATATCTTGATCACCCTTCTTATATCAGTGACAAAATAAATAAATTATAAAGATAGGAAGTCTCAATTAGAAATATAGCAACTTACCTTGAAGGTGCTACTCCGACTAGAGTGGGCCCAAGCCCCTTAAATAAACCCCGAACTCCTTCAGTTTTGATTATTTGTCTGGAAAAGAAAGTTGAAAAAAATTAAAGTTAAGGACAGAAGGATTAAAACATGAAAAAAAACAACACACCTAATACTAAAAAATGTCCCCCCATTATTTCAATGAATCCCAGAAATTGCAATTTTGCACTATGATGTTAAAATAAAAAAATGGGAAGTCTTTTAAATTAAACTGCATTCACAAATAACACAAAGGGCAAAAAAAAAAATAATAATAATAAACCGAACAAAAATAAAATACTTCTATCATGGTCTATGCTTCAAGATAGACCCCTAGAGTTCTAGTTGAAAGATTTGTCATAAAAGAATAAAGTTGTAATTCTTTTATCTTCCAGAGCGTGAAGGAGGGAGGTGATTATATATAATGAATAGTTTACAATTTCACAAAACCAAATGAAGCCAAGTACTTTCACAGTAACACTTTCTTTGGGGAAGTTTGATATCTATTTTACTATTTGAGAAGATTTATGAAACTTCTTTCAAAACTAAGAATCCTGCTTTTGTTGAATGCACGGCGGAAAGCAATTTTGGTTTTAGGGTGGCCACTTCTTGAATATTACGTCATGTAAGAAGTGAAAAACTTGCCACACTAAATATTTTTTGTTTCAACATCAATCATATTGAATTTTAAAAAAAAACCAATATAAATATCATGATCAAATCAAGATAAAAGAATGGAAAAATGATATTGGAATGATTGTCAAAGCAAAGAAACTTCCATATAATATCAAAAATATATATCAAAAATAATAATACACTGAGTGGCTAAATATTAAATATTATATTTTTGCTCTGAACCATTAAGATGGTTTTACTGTGCCAGAAGCAATGATGTTTCTATAACTAAATAATTATCATATTTTGTATACACTGATCTGTACAAATAAAAATGAGGTGGGCTACCTCAAGCTGGTAATCCTATAAAATGAGAAAAAGAATGGGTAATACAGCTTTGTTTGTGACGATAAACAATGCAAGGGATGTTTCGGGTTTCCCCTTTCTCACCTACAAACAATTAAATGATTAACAAGGATGATATGAAAGGACGTAATCATGTAATTCCTGGTAATTGTTTGTAGTTGAGAAAGGCGAAACCTGAAACATCCCTTGCATTGTTTATCGTCACATACGAAGCTGTATCATTACCCATACTTTTTCTCATCTGTACAAATAAGAGGCGCTGTGGCCTGGAGGCTAGACATCGGAACAATTCCACGCACATGATGTGGGTGCGAATCTGTTTTTCAGCATTCCATTTACCCATGGGCAATAAAGATGCTTTACTTCAATTATCTCATGATTTAACACTGATAATAATAATAAATAATAAATGGCAATTTTTATATAGCGCTTATCCACGATCATTACCTTGCTTTAAACGCTTTACAGTAGCACATTTACCCCGGGATACAAAAATAGGTACAACAGCTCAAAGCTGGGGAGCAATCTGTGACAGACCAGTGTCCTATCCAGAGAGTGACAATCATCACTTTCCTTCACATGGAAACCAGAATATATAAATGGCTTCAACCAGCTCTTTGGAACAAAAGATTAGATTCCTTGGTTATATTATGTAATGACGTTTAGTTACATAGAGAACACTTTCTCAAAGGAAAGTGGCCAGAAGGACAAGACACGAAACCTGCTTGAATAGTTCACAAACACAATGTTTTGTATACATATTGTAGGTATATTGAAAGGAAACAATAAAAGTAATGCTTCACATATTCATATATATGGTGAAAATGAACAATATTAAATTATTTTAAAAAAATGATTACTTTAAAATCCGAACGAGTCCTTGAGTATTATGATAGCGAGCTTTCCTTCTATCCAACACAGAGTCTGAGTTGACGGTGACATGACAATTGCTGGTCATTGAGACCACTGGATGGGACGGAATTAATCGCAATGCCGCGTTGACATTGTTTTGAACAAAGGAAGACACTGAAGACTGAAGTCTTGTCTTCACAACTTCCAAAGGACATGTTAGAACAGCCCCAGTTGTCCCAGCCGCGCTAAAAATATAGAATGAAATATATCAATTAAAAAATAGAACAATAAAAAACATTTATTTTACCTTCCACCAACTGTGTGATATTGATAGGCTATTCTTTCTTTCTTGATCAATTTACCTTTTGTACCTTTCGGTGTAAGGCCTATGCATCATAAACAAACTTTCTCCACTGGTTTCTATCCAATGTCTTCCTTTTTGCGTCTACAAACTTACATCCCTTATTTTTTATGGTTTCTGTAATTACTTCCTGCCATGTTGTTTTTGGTCTACCTCTAGGTAATTTCCCTTGCTGTTTACATTATTATATTATTGTATAATTATATTATTATATTATATTATTATAAAGGGAACTCGATAAACAAACAAAAAGGATGTATGTATGTATAATCGATATAAATAATATGGATTTCTGACGAAGAAAGTAACTTGTGAGTGGGCGTGGGTGCATTTGTATGTGTGTGTATGTGTGTGTGTGTTTGTGTGTGTATGTGTTTGTGTGAGTGTGTGTTTGTGTGTGTTTGGGTGGGGTTGGTAAGAGAGGAGGGAATGGGAGCCGGCGGAGCACTGATTAAGACACTCGCCTTTGGTTCGAGAGGTCGCGGGTTCAAATCCTGAGGAAAGCACCGGATTTTTGTTCTCAAGACCTTGATCCCACTTTGCGGCGCTGCACTCCGGCTGACGCATGGGTTATTCTGGTCTACCCTCGGAATAGATCCGAAAAATAAATTTCCCCTGGGCGTGGGATGAATAAAGGGAATTGGTAAATGTACGGTTTAGGTATATTTATTCCCATTGGTCTAGTATCGTAATCGTTAATTTCGTTATGAATAATAGTAATCATTCCTATTTTCCCTTTTGGAAAATATCAGTACCCCCTTGGAAAAAAACCAGCACAAGCTCATCTAAAACCCCATAAAACACCAAAGAAAAAAACCCCTCCAACCAAATTAAAAAATATCCAAAAACAACGACACACAAGTTACGTTTTTTTTTCAAAAAAGTTTTATTAATAATCTAACGAGTATTATTGTAAATAAATAAATACAAATTAATAGGAATGATTACTATTCATAACGAAATTAACGATTACGATACTAGACCAATGGATGGGAATAAATACACTTAATACACTCGATTGCAATAATATTCCCTACGAACTAGTAAAATAAACATAAAGATATACATCTACTCTTAATATAGACTTCATAGTCAAAAACGATGTTACTAATACTAATGATCAAATTAACTAATCTTCAACTCCCCTCTAGTTAGTAGTAGTAACAACAATAAAATTAGAGACATTCCTGGAATTCCATTACAATAATGGCCTCTTTTCGACTGACATTGTGCTGGTCGACCAATGGGAAGTGTGCTAGCCTCGCATGCAACCTCATGACCAAGCCACAACCGTATTTTCGCAGACCAGACTCGATTTTCGCATGCCGATTACTAATAAATATTAAACTGATTTTTATTAAGTTTGAAATATTTAAAATACACACTCATAGATAGCGAGATCCAAGTTTAATAAACATTTTTTTCATTGGTTTTGACAATAGGCGACCGTAACCACACAACACTAATACTAATAGCAGATTACCCACTAAATCCGACATAAATTCCGCCATGGGCATTGCTTCTGTTATGTCCTGTAAAAATAGCTCTGAGAACCATCTTTACAGGACTAAAAATAGCCGGTGTTTCTTTTTTTCTGAAACCGTGAATATTGATGGTTTAAGGCTACTGCAGGATTTCCTGAGTATATCACACGATTGTCTGCTTGCAGTTCCCCCACAAAAGAAAATTAGGCCCAGGGGTTTGCATTCTGTGTGTGTACGAGCGACAGAGTAAGGCTTTATGGGAGAGAGTGAGGGGAAGAGATAGAGAGACAGTGAGAGAGAGAAGAGATGGAGACACTGTTTGTAAGAGAGAGAGAGAGAAGGAAGAGATGGAGACAGAGAGATAAGAGATGGAGACAGAGAGAGAAGAGATGGAGACAGAGAGAGAAAAGATCGAGAGAGAGAAAAAAGATCGAGAGAGAGAGTTAAGGGGGACATTAACTCCTCATTACATGTAGTTGAGAAAAAACTTAATGACACCTATGTAAATAAATCAGAAAATTTCTAACCTGCAAACGCACAGACCAACGAAGGAAAGAAGGGAACATCAGACACCCTCTGTAGGGGTACCGTTCTATAATGCAAGTTCTCAGGACAGGAACAGTGGTTCTACAAATTGAATGAGTCAGTAGGTTTCGGAAAAAAAGTAGCACCCAAAATAGCCACTGCGAAAAGTAAGACCTACAAATACAAAGTAAAACCTACAAATTACAAAAAACAACCAATCTTCTTACTAAACCTCTATTTCTATTGACTCCAGTGAATCTTTAACTTTTGATCTAGACGTAACGAGACGTCCTAGCACAAACCGAGGCAACTCAGCAAAATCAAGTGACCCACCTCCAAACCTGGTCGGTTTCACTTTCGTCCTGGTCTAGATTCACTTCCGAAAAGTGAAATTCTTTTGCCCCGGGTGTAGGAAAACGGTCATAGTCAAAACCATATTAATATTATTATGGATGCGCAGAATGGCCTTGTCTGCTCTTACTCAAGCTAATTCCAGTTTCAGCCTGGGTTGATTTTTCTCGCAATTGCTGAAAATATTTGCTACAGATTAGCAAGTTCCTTAGCCTTAATGATAATGTTATTTTGTTATCGGTTGTTTTTTTATGATTTTTAAAAAACTTTTTGCCTCTTCTTACAACTTACACTTCTTTTTTTACATCTTTAGATTCTGTCTTTAAATTGCCGATAGCAATCCCTGATTCACAAAGATGGTCAAGGAAGACAGAAACACGTGGAAATCTAACTACTTTCTTAAAATCACAGTAAGTGTAGATTTTTTAATTAGGTGAATTGTTTTAATAGCCTTAATATTAATATGATTTTCTAGACTTGTTGAACAGATTTAGATATTATAATGATGATAATGCATCAACCAAAGGATAGTGAGTAATAAGCCCAGTGAGTGTCCACTTAACAATAGCAGAATGCAAAGTTTGAAATGGTATTCAAACAAGAAGAAACTATGATAGCGATACAGTGGAACTCCTCAAGACCGCCAAAATTTCAAAGGAAACAAGTGGACTGATGAACATGCCTATAGATATAGTAATAGTAGCTGGAAAGGTGCCAAGATTGTGCGTGCTGGTGTGAACTGGTTCTCTTGAAGCATGTTGCCAAACTGGCCTGAGGCTGGCCGAAATGGCAAATATATATATAGATAAATGAAAAATCCTGAGCCCAAGGTAAAAGATTTTTGAATGACGGCAATCAGAAAAAAATATTTATGTGAAAGTCTAGAACATGCTGTCCAGTCCAGTAATATGTTATCCATTTTACCCATCAAAATGTTTGTACCTGTGAATGATTATGGTATCAGTTTTATTTTGGGGGTGTATGTTATTATATTTATTCCATTACCGCATTTTGGACATTTTCCCCTTGTACTTGTACTTTTTGTTTCCAGACTAGGTATTGGAGTTCTTACCTTTATAAAGTGAAACTTCATTACCGCCAATTTCACATTTTTATCTCCAGTCCCTGTTTGATGAGTACCCAAAGGCATTCATCGTTAACGCCGACAATGTTGGGTCCAAGCAGATGCAAAACATCCGCATGGCCCTCCGAGGCAAAGGTGTTGTTCTTATGGGCAAAAACACGATGATGCGTAAGGCAATCCGTGGTCATTTGGAGAACAACCCTGACCTTGAAAGGCTCCTGCCATACGTTAAGAACAACATCGGCTTTGTCTTCACAAAGGAAGATCTGACTGTCATCCGGGATGTTCTGCTGGAGAAAAAGGTATTTTATGTGGTGACCTTTTGGTGTGTGAACACGTTGACAATTAGTGTAATGTCTTCATAGTTGATGAGGACTCCCGTTATTTCGAGCGGGCAATGAGCAGGGCTCTCAATTTTCCCCGCGGAATTTCATGTTTTTGGGCAGTTTCCGCGGGCCTCCCACATCAATCAGTCTGCTTGAATTCGCAAAAAAACAATTTTTTAGAGTGGCGAACGCGAGTAGTCCGAGGATAGAAATAGTTTGTTTTGTTTCGTCACATGAATTATTGTTTTTTTAGTTTTCGGTATTTTGTTTATAAAAATGCGAAGTACTCGCAATTCCTTTTATATCATACAAAATACAAGTATGGATAGGATTAATAGTACGATCAACTATTTATGTAGCCAAGTTATCAGTAATCGTTCGACACTGGTATTGCAGTGATGTTGCTTTTTTATCTATGAATATCATGTCCATTGTGGTCAGCAGTATTTTCACGTCTTAGTCTTGTCAGCCGTCTCCGGAGTTCATCTGCCGTAGTTTATTTAAGGGATCATGAACTTACAACTGATATTATTTGCTCAGTCACATAACTGAGAGGCCCTGTTCCATCGAGCAATAAGTAATTCCACATTATCAAGAAAACCGCCAGTAGTAGTAGCATTTAAAATTGTAGCTATCCGAAGTTAAATGAAAATTCTGTCATGGAAATTACATTTCGTCGCCCACCCGAATCACATACTAACGTACGCCGCTTTTTCCTGTTTTGAGCCAGAGCAGTTTAAAGATTTTGACACTTTTTAAACACTCATTACGGGAGAGAACAACAAGAGATGAAAACCAGGGGAATGTCATCTTCACCATCTCTTATTAAAATTGCCAGTGGAATATTATCATCATCGCTGTCTGCCATTGTATCAATTATCTGAAATATTCAAACCAAACATAAATTAATTACACAGTGATTGTTTGATCTATCTACATTTTCATGATTATTGTAATGCACTTTAATAACGATGGGGAGTCAACCACATTTGTAGAAAGGTGAATTGAACCACTGCCTCCCCGGTTCAAGTAGAGAACACCTTGCTAAAGCGACAACTGCGCTGTCATTAAATTTGACGTGCATATATAGATTATCAGGAAGTAACTTAATTCCATAAGTTTTACTTACCTGAATAAAAGAGATGAATATTCTCCAAAGATCAGAAACAAAACGGTTTTAGGAAACGAACAGGTTTTAAGAATTGCGGGCTTTCAACGAAACAAGGTGTAGCATGGCAGTACTAACAGTTTCATATATTCAGTATCACTTACGTTAGTATGTGACATCAGCATACTACCATCCGACTTGGGTGAAAAAGGAATCATGTACTAGCGTATCTCAGTAACTATGGCAGGTATCGATTCCGCGATTTGAGAGGATAAAGAGCTTGATTAGTACTCGTAACTCAATTTGGCAAAAAAGCAACTTACGCTTGTACGTGATTCGCGCAATGAATTAGACCTTAAACTGTCATAGAGATGCCGGTTCTGCCGTGGTTTTGTTAACTTTCGTTTTCTCTTTGCGTGCTTCTATCCTTTTTTTAACACCCGCTAACGGCAATTTCAATTAGTAATCGATGACTGCTTGTAGACTGGTTCCTGAATTCAGCATCAGTGGTTTTGAATATTGTTAATGACACTGAAACACAGATATATACTGAATTAATTTTGCTTCACTCGCACTTGCATGTGGTCTTTCTGGACACATGAGTCTCATGCTGAGGAAAACGGGACTGGTCCAAGACGATCTTCAGCCATGATTAGCTAGATTGTATTTTAAACTATTACAGTATGTCACACATTTAATTTTCTCTTATAATGTTAGCAAGTGGGATAAAAGATTCTTTTTTCTTTTCCTATATTTTGATAGGGTACAAAAAGTAATAATAAAAAAGGAAAGTGCATCTTTGCACTTGTACTATCAAAAATTGCAGGTGAAGCAATCCAATCACAATATGTGTGGATCTTAAACTTTGATGGTGAAACATAATTTCGTTTAGTTTCACAGAGGTTTCACAGAGAAAAAAGTTCAGATTGATCTTCCACATTTTCATCTGGCCAAATCCTCTATGACAGACATATTCAAAGTATTTAATTACTACTGAGGTTGTATGCTTTTTCGAAATCGCTTGTCCGTGAAATTTCAGTGGTTTTCAACATTTTGAATTGATTGGAAACGTACGAGTGAATACCATTGTCCTCCTATTTGTATTGGAAATACTGTTGCCCTCCCTATTGGGAAATGTGAATGATGTAATACCTTTTTCTTTCTTGTGATCCCCTAGGTTAAAGCCCCAGCCCGTGCCGGTGCTTTGGCCCCATTGGACGTAAAGATCCCAGCCCAGATTACTGCTCTAGGACCTGAGAAGACTTCCTTCTTCCAGGCTCTGTCCATCCCCACCAAGATCACCAAGGCAACCATTGAAATCTTGGTACGTTGAAACCATCACATGTCTTGTCATTGTCATATGGAACTATTTAACAATCAACCCGTGGTTTTCATCCACGGCGACCTGCAGATGTCATGGGCCATACTAAATTTTTAATGTCTCCTTGGTCGACCTTGTAAACGTAGGGGCTGGTGATTAGGGGAGACGTGTTTGGTTGTTTTTTTCTTAACTTCTGCCTGGGTACTTTATTTAGAAAATTTAGAATTCGTCATGTATGAATTGTATAGTGTACAAAGAAGTGAGCCGAAACAAATAAATAATAATATTGATCAATTTCCTTGCTACCCCTTGGTTGCTCATACATAAGGTTGTTGTGTCTTTTGTTTGTCTACTAGTTGGCCAGTAATATGATTTAAAAGTGAAAATAAGGTATTAATTGAAATTTATATAAAGTACGTTAATGGACACCTGCTGGACAAGAAAAATATGACTAAACTAGTTATTTTCATATTGGAATGATCTATTGATTCTTGTGAATGATAGATGAAACAGATGAGCGTCCTACATGCGGGCTGTATCTAGACCTGTCTTTTCGATTTTTAGCTTTGAGTAGCCAACCTTTGTATAAGTAATAGGTGGTGAAGAGTGAAGACTTTTTGCATTGTCGTGAACATTCTGGTTTTGTTTTCATTTGGATATGGGCCTAGGATGAAATAACTTGTGGTTTCTATTTGATAACAGCAATTTTGAGCAGTATGGCGGAAAACACTCAGGGGCAGCAAACTTTTCCTTTTCGAGACCAGTTTTGGTCAAAATTTAAATAAGTGACTTGATGTT